>JAUZNC010058730.1:0-10989 GCA_034780395.1 Vannuccia rotundouncinata
TAGGCGTAAATATTTTACTCCCGGTAGCAGTTTATGCAATCCGCATGGGACTAAATTTATTGATTTTCCTCGAGTTAGGTACTACCGGTAGTAAGCGTAGTAAGCTAATACCGCTTTATGCAATCGACTCATGGGAAAGACTTCGATCAGGGAGTGACGATCAGCGATAACCGAGACTGAGAATTTTTAGCTACACCTCCTGTCACTTCGACTTCAAATTACGTGTGACTGGATCTAATTTAATGTGATAGTCGCTTTGTATAAGAAATCCTTGAATTGCGGAATTTTTCCATATTAAACATATTTTCCATGACAATTAAACATATAAATATAAAATATGACTCTGCGTCAATCAGAAAAATGGAATGATCGCAAGACTAAAAACAGCGTACAAATATTGATTACATTAACAATAAAGCATGCATTTTTTAATGCATTATACAAAAAGGAATAAGTAAGTAAGTAAATAAGTAAGTAAGTAAGTAAGTAAATAAGTAAGTAAGTAAGTAAGTAAGTAAGTAAGTAAGAAAGCTTACTTCATATCACTTTTGAAGGCTGGAGATATCGAAGTCTTAATTAAATGTCAATAGTGTAGGCTTTTGTGATTTAGTAGTATAACTATGTAACCATTTTCTGTGATGTAGTCGTCTTGCTCTGCTTTCGTCTCTTGCAATGTTGAGATATCGTTTTTGTTCTTCTGTGAGATGAGCCTGATTAGCTATATTATAAGAGAAGTCAACCTAACGTTACCAAAGAAACTTCTAAACATTACAGTGTTTTCAAACTGACCGGCTTGTCAGAACAGAAACCGGTATTTTATATTATAATAAAGCTATATATACTATTTTCAATGCTATTTTACCAAAAATTATTAAAATATTAATATTTATAATCACGTTTCGTTTTAAAAGCTTTTATTTAATTCTAAATATACTCTTAAATAAATGAGTTTTTTTGCTTACGTTTTTAAATAGAAATATTGCAATAATTCTTATGGCTACAGCTTTTGAAACAGGTAAACATTTTTACGGCATTCGAATAAATTCTTTTAACCACTGAACAATGATCGTATATCAGCTAATAATTATACTTAAAAAAAATTTTTTTTTGGTTGTTGCTAGTTCTTTAGGAATTAATTGAAATTAATCTAATTAGTAAGATCAACCAACTGAACTATATCATAGCTAATATTTAATCATAGTACTCACTCTCTTGACATTATATTTATGATTAAGCATACAATGATGCATATATAGGTATTCTATAGGTATACCTATAGGTATTCATTAAGTAGAATAATTTATTAGTGAGTTAAATCATACATTCAAATACTCACTATAGTTTTAGCTATTAGCTGAAATAATCATGGATGATCTATTTGAATAATTAGGTTATCATAACCCAAAAACATGAACTATCAATACTGTAATAAAACAAATAATACAACCACATATACAACAATGCAGGCCAATAATAATGCAGGCAGACAAGGATCAAAATTTCTAGCTGGCTAGTATTTTTAGATCAAAATGAGTATATTTATAATTTTTAAATGAAATTGAGCTAACATTTCTTTTTTATTTCATTAATTTTAAGATTTAAGCTAACCCACTTTTGCCATTTAGGCTTTAAATAATATCACTTTTTTGTATGAAGTTAAACAATGAAAATGCACAAAGATTGTCTCAAAAAAATATTATTTTCCTGTATTATTATTAATATTGATTATATAAAAAATTATTATATATGTATTCATAATAAATATATAATTTAATTATTATTAATATTATAATAATAATACAATTTTCTTGATCTTGACACAGATATAATGCATTTGTACTTTTGGGAAAATTCTTTTGCCAACTGTTTCATTTTATACAATAGATGACAAAAAAGGTTGTTACCAGTGTAGCCACAAAGCAGCCCTCCTTCAGCCATAAAGCAACCTTCATGCAGCTATTCCCTAACAAAACTGAATCTATTGATGGTCGGTGCCATGCTTGTCCATATGATTAACACAGAAAATCAAAATCATTTTGTGGGATGCATGAAAATGCCATCTGCAGTGAGCATAGTGCTTAAATTTGTCTGGCATGTGCTCCATAATTGTATGAGTACATTATACAAACAATGTATGTGTACTCATATTTTTATTACATTTTCATCCTTGCATATGCAGGGCTCATATTTTCCCAGTAATTTCTGGTAATTTTGAGCCAATTTGGGTGGGTCTCAAGATTTTGAAATTAATGCTATAAAAATATAGTACCCCCCACAGTCCTGACACCGTTTTAATTATTACCATCAAACTCTAGTCATATATAATTGTCTTATTATGTTTTTAGTTCTGAAATTGGTCATTTACTATACCAACAAATAAATAAATAGATTGCTGTTAGGTGCTACAATTTCATGTTTCAAAAATTAGACATTAAAAAAATTTTCACAGACGAATTTATAGTTTGCACATCTCATGCAACCATGATATTTGTTTCTGGTTTTTATATTAGAGAAAAATACAAGCCCTGCATATGTATAATCTTAATTGTAATAATATGCAGTTCCATGAAAATAAGCTATTTATCCAATTTTTAATTAAAATATTATTTTCATGATTGTAATAAACATGTACCATATTCAATCCTTAAAGCACCTAACATATGTGAAAAGCAGATCTTTATTATAAAATATGCTCTTTTCATCTTTAACATAACTTTTTTGTTGTCATAGAGGGTTAATAGTAATAAATTATGTGATAAGGTAAAAATACATTTGTAACTTGCTCAACTATAATATGTTTTCATTATTACAATTAATTTTTATCTTATTTAATTTAAAATAGAAATATAAACACTTTAAACAATTAATGTAATATCTGTAAATAATACTTTAAACAAAGATATTTTGATTTTTTTTGCCACTAGTGCAAAAATCCCTAGCTCCAAACACAAATGTCTTATATGGTTATCAAGTTTTATTAGCTTTATTTATTAGTTTGGTAATCTTGATTCCATCTTAATCAAAGTAAATTTCCTGCTTGTACAATTTGTAATATAATGTTTGACTCTATGATAAGTATTCTCAACATATTTTCAATGTGCAGTGAGGATCAGAGGAATTTATTATTTCAAATGCAGTTTTTTGTTAAATATATTTTTAAAGATCTCTTCTTATAGGCTATGATTTTAGGAATACTTCTTATTCTGTTTTTAATTTAAAAAGTTTAAAACATAACATATGTTTCAATACAATATATTTCAATGGTAATGGGCATAAAATTTAGTGCAGTTCCTTGGCACTCAGTCATTTCAAATAAATGCAAAAGTTTATTTTTCAGTATTGATTTGAAGGTTTGAGTGACAAGTTTTCAGATTAAAAAATCAAAATGGCTGCCAACTCCTTATCTAAGCAAGAAAACATTAAATCACAAATAATTGCTTTATGATGCATTTTGGATGCATATAATATATTACCAATAGATAATAAATATGTATATAACCTATCCAAATACATCATATGTCCAAATACAAAACATCTAAAAAAGGAAGCATCTTAGACCCTATAAATGTACCAATAGATAGAAAAATCATCATAATTTATCAGATAGGGTAGGTTAACTGACTAGAAAATGTTCAGTAAAAATTTGTTTTTGTAATTTTGTCAAAAGTTCAATAAATGAAATAAATATTTTTTCTTCTTTTAAACTTACTAAAGTCTTACTTTTATTTTAGAAATGGGAGTTATGCCTGAACTGTCACAAGCAGTCCAAGAAATGGATTGGATTCTTCCTACTGATATACAAGGAGAAGCTGTCCCCTTAATTCTTGGTGGAGGTGATGTTCTAATGGCGGCAGAAACTGGTAGTGGAAAAACTGGAGCTTTTTGTTTGCCCGTTTTACAGATTGTTTATGAAACAATAAAGGATTTAGAAGAGGGAAAAGTATACAGAAAAGAGATTTTGTTAAAAACTTTTTAAAATATTAAATAATTAACTAAATTTGGTTTTGATGCTGCTACAATTACAAAGGTATTTAAAGCTATTTATTAATATTTATTATCTGAATCTACCTTTAAAAGGGACTACATTCTGGTGGAGTGAAAACTACAGTTTCATCAAAATGGAAGATGAATGTCTTTGACCGTCAGGAAGCAATGGCTATTGATTCAGAGGGTCTGCTTTGCCAAAGTCGAGATCATCAGAGTTGGAATGGAACTCGAGCCAATAAAGGTGTCAAGGGCTCTGGTAAGTTGGACAAATAATTATTTAAGTAATTTATCAACACATTTTGTTATAAATATTTAAAGGAGAATCGGATAGTGAGGGTAAAACACTATACAAACAATCTAATTAATTTAGAAAAACAGCAACATCTATCTCAATATATTATACTTAAAACAGTTTTCATCAGAATGATCAAAAGTTCTATTATTAATCCTTGAAAATCCCTAGAATTTGAAGTATGTAAACCCTGATTACAACAATCTTCCGGCGTCATGTATTTTTTTCTTACTCCTAATCATTACTTTACAAATAATTCTGATTTAACCTTTCGCTGATGTTTATTCATTCTGATTAGATTATATTTTCTGTACGGACCCTGTTCATAATACTAAATATTTGACTCTGACCAAAAGATTTTCTTTCGAAAATATGTATTTGATTTTTTCATGCAATGATGACAACAGTAAAACTAAACTAAGACTCTATTATTATTATCTCTGCTTTATGTTTAGGTTGTTATTATTACGAAGCAAGAGTAACAGACGAGGGGTTGTGTCGTGTTGGCTGGTCCACTATGATGGCCACTTATGAAATTGGTAAAGATCGCGAAAGCTTCGGATTTGGAGGTACAGGGAAAAAATCTCACAAATCTCAGTTTGACGATTATGGAGATAAGTTTGGTCTCAATGACGTAATTGGATGTTTCCTGGATTTGGAGAAAGGGAACATATGGTGGTCCAAAAACGGTGAGAATACTGTTTATCTATATCATCTGTAGAAGATTTGTTTGTGTTATTTTAGTTTGAGTTTCCCACAAATTTTATATTTGCCAATATTTTAGAAATACTTCATCTGATTCGATTTAAAATATTTACGATTATAAACCTCGTTTGTGTGGCAATCCTTTTAGAATCTTTTGCATATATTTTTTATATAATTAATTTTCTTCAATTTGCCTGTCAATTTTAGGAAAGGAATTCAGAGATGGTTTTTCGATTCCCTCCACAATGAATGGAGCTACTTTTTACCCTTCGGTAACCCTAAAAAACGCTGAACTCCGTTTTAATTTCGGCGACACAGCTTTCAGTTATCCTCCTAAAGTCTCAGGTTGTAAAGCTTTATCAAAAGCGGACAAAAATTATGTGGTTAACTCAAAGTATATGAGTAAGTAGTTAAAGGGGTAGGCCTTGACATATTTCTTGATTGTTTAACATAGAAGAATTTAAAGTAGCTGTCTCCTTTTATGGATCCGTATTATTAGTAACTTTTGTTCAGTTGAAAATGGTAATTGTATTTTTAAATGTTAAATGTTCAGAAACTTTGTTTTAACTCTTTGAACTAATTTAGCATTATAATATATTTATAGGTTAAAGCATTATTCTATTTTTTCAGGTGGTTCTGCCACTGTAAATAGCACCCCTTCTCCAAATGCTCCTCTGGCAATCATTATAGAAGTAAGTCAATCACTTTTGACCACGTTTGATCAAGTTAACCCCTTTTGAATAATTTTTAATTGATTTTTTAACTACCCTAAAATATTTCTACATGTTTTTTAAAAAAAATAAGTGACATTAGTACTTGAAATAGTGTTCCTATTTGCCGTTTTATTAATTATTATTTTTGAAAAATAAATATTTAACTTTCAAAAACATTAATTTTATTTATCCAAATATTATCTTATATTTATAACTACTTATAATATTATAATTTGATTATTACAGCCATCACGGGAACTTGCCGAGCAAACGTATAATCAAATTCACAAATTTAAAAAATATCTCAAGAATCCTTCTCCTAGGGATCAGCTTTTAATTGGTGGTACATCTGTTAAAGATCAAGCAGAAATACTTAAAAAGGGCGTAAGTAATTTACTTGATGTGTTGTATTTACTACTAGTAATTTTATAGTAGTAACATTTGTTAATTAGAATTTTAGACAATTATAATAATTTATTTTTTCCTCTTTTTAACAAATTTTAAATTTGAGATAAAATGCAATATTTTAGAATTAAATTTCAATCTAATTTTATTTTTCTCATTAACCAACTCCGTACTAAAAATCGTTGACTAATACATTGATTTTTTTAATTGTATTGCATTTACCTAAAAATATTAATATTTCTAAGAATTTATTGAATAATATAACCATAAATTAGTCCAGTTGAATTGTATCGAAATATCTCATGTACTAGGTGGACATTGTTGTGGCCACACCAGGTCGTCTTGACGACATGATTCAGTCTAGATCCATTTCGCTGAGCTGTTGTCGATTCTTTGTCCTGGATGAGTGTGATAGTCTCCTCTCTCAAGGCCACACCGATCTAATTAATCGTATTTATGCGGAAATCCCCAAAGTAACCAACGATGGTCGAAGACTCCAGATGATTGTCTGTTCGGCCACACTGCACTCTTTCGAAGTAAAAAAAATGGCCGTAAGTTGTTGTTTGCTTTTTGGTATTCCACTGATTTAATTTTTCTTATTATGTTTACACTCTTGCCTCTTCATTTCAGGAAAAGTTGATGTATTTCCCAACTTGGGTTGATCTAAAAGGACAAGACTCAGTTCCAGACACGGTTCATCACGTGGTCAGTTGTTATATGTTTTGTTCTTTTATTTAGCTTATTCATTAATATTTCTTAACATCTCGGATATAATGCAATATATGAACGTGTCTGGATATTTTTCACATTTCAACATTGTACGCCTGATTGTCAAATAAAATTTTATCTCTGTCGATTGATTTTTTGAGTCAATGGTAATCCATGTCGATGTAAATACACCATTATTGCCACATTTTGTCACAAAAAAGAGCTTAATGTATTTCAATTGTTGGTTGAATTACGTGTCGGTGGAATTGCATCCTCCCAATCGAGTGATACAGAGAATTGTATAGCGAACAGTATTGCGCATTAAAGAATTACTGCAACTTACATACTTCAATTCGTTTATTAATTAAATCTATTAAATACAATTGTTTTTGATTTTTCCAGTTTTATTAGGTATTGTGTTTGGTAATAACCCTTTCAAATTAATATTGTTATTTAGGTATGTCCTATCGATCCACACAAAGACACATCATGGAAACAGTTGTTAAGCAGAAAAGACCATTTACAAAGTGATGGAGTACATTTGTCTGACAAACTGAATGCTAACTATGAATCTGTCGGTAAGATATTTACATTGAATGTAACAATAAAATATTTATTTAACATATTTCAGGATTTTCAAAGTCATTGAAACTTGAGAGCATCATGGGAATTAGATGCTGCTGTTGTTAGTCACACTTATGATAAATATTTTAAGAGATTGTTCATTTAAAATGTATTTATAAAAGGCAAGGATTAATAGTTGAAAATACATTGTGGCTCATTTTGTAAAATAATATCTTTAGTAAAAGTTTTCGTATTAACATAAAAAGGTAGACTGATTAAAAGACACCCTATGAACTTGAGAAGGCAATCCACTCAACACAGCTAAATAATTTAATAACAATATCAAATCAATAATGTATACATTATAACATGATTGTCCTTGTTATACATTTTTTAGCTATACGACTTTATACTTGTATAATTATTTATTTATTTTATTTGTGTTCTCTAAATTTTCTGTGACAGAGGTTCTCTCCGAAGCGGTGAAAATTCTCAAAGGGGAATATGTAATCCGGGCTATTAGGGAGCACAAGATGGCAAAAGCACTCATATTCTGCCGGACCAAACTTGACTGTGACAATATGGAGTTGTACTTTATTACTTTAGGTGGTGGTAAGTTGGTTGAATGGTTTTTCAATTTCACAGAATGTAATATTTATGAAAATTTGATGAACAATCACGAACAAATATAATATTACAATTGTCATAATTTTCGAGTCTTATATTATAAATGGATGTACCTGTCCGTATAATTCAGAATTGATATTATTTTATATTTCACTATTTTGGTAATTATACGAATCTCAAATTTTTCAAAGCTACTCATTGTTTGACTGAAAATATTATATACCATTTTTGAATTAAGAATTGTATGAAAAATGTTAGATACCGCGTATTATTATAATATACCGCGAAAAAATTATACGAATCTCAAATTTTTCAAAGCTACTCATTGCTTGACTAAAAATATTATATACCATTTTTGAATTAAGAATTGTATGAAAAATGTTAGATACCGCGTAGCATCTTCAAAGTTCCATACGTAAAATCAACACCTCAAGAATTTTCTCTTACATTTGTATAAACTTCTATATGCTTCTAGTGTATTAATAAATTGTCAAGGTTCTATTCTATTCGGGGGTTCCACGTGTTGTATTAACTGTTGGTGTCTCACCAGATTAATCGTAATCAATAAATTTTAATCTTACGTGGTACAAATATGAAATCTTTACCAGTCTTTCCCTTTCTATCATTCTAAATTTGTCTAAAAATAACCTTTTTGTCTAATTGAAACAGTTTTTGTCGTTTGATTTTTCTAATTCTTTACTTCTGTGTTTTGAAGAAAACTCATTTAGTTAAAAATTATTGATTGATCTTTATAGATTTTTGACTCATCTTAGATAAATATTTCCGCGCTATTCTTTATCAGACTCTCTGTTTCGAAGGTGGATGTCTCAATACGATAAGACAAATATCTTATCTACCAGCATCCTGGTATTGAAGTAGTATGTGGGAAATTATGTGGGAAATTAGCTATAGGCAGAAAAAAAATTCAGTTGAATAAAAATAGACAAATGTTATTCCTATTTCTTGCTATTATTATTAATCCTCTTTTTATTTTTGTGTTGTTTTCAGGTCCTAAGGGACCAAATAAAGAATTATCGTGTGTTTGTCTGCATAGCGACAGGAAACCCAATGAACGCGGTAATAACCTTCAGTTGTTTAAGGTTAGTTTATCTTTTTTCCATTTCAGGTCACTCATATTTTATGAATGTCTAAATCATCAACTTCCCTGTGGAGTAGCAACTACTTGCTTATATTATTTACAATTGATATATTTTGTTCCCAAAGTTTAGTTTGAACTCATTGCAATAATAAATCCTGTATAATTGAGCTTTATTTGTAGACTATCATAATTAATTTATATTTGATAATTTTAAACAAATTGTCAAGTTTTAGTATTTGTGTTATATTGTTTCAGTGTTATATTTTTTAGGGTATGAGTGATAATGACTTAGTAATAATTAATTATATATTAATTTAGCATTAAAAATTATATTAACTGTATAATCTAATATCACTGCTCAAAACGAATTAGTCAGTTATTTCTATTGTTAAATTATTCTCCTGTCTACATACATAATTACAATAAGAAAACAATTGCATAGGACTTTATTGAACATCATTACTAATAATTATTATTAACACGCATTCCTAACAAAACTTATAATTCTTTCGCTCTGGCAACCATTCAAAACATCAAATTTTAATTTATTTTACAACTCATTGATATGTGATAATAAACGTGTATTAATACGAGTATTAACAATTATTCATCCGAATATAAGAATAAATCAATGAAATTTTAAATCAATAATACCCCAATATAAATAAATTAATCGACATAACTTCTTCTTCTGACACTCCTTCATTGAAATGCATTGATCCATACTTCAGGATGATCGGGTTCGCTTTCTCATCTGCACAGATGTCGCCGCTCGAGGTATTGATATCAAAGGATTGCCATATGGTAGGTGTTCCCTATGTTTCAATATTATGGAATCGCTAAATCACAAGGAAGGAATCGAGTCATCAATAACTTTAAGATAATAATTTTTATGCCTCACTATTTTTTAATATTTTCTGATAAAATTAAAACAAGACTTGATTAAGTTAAATTTTACCAACACGAGCAGATTTTGACGTATGAGTTGTTTCATAGTATAAAAGGCAAACTTAATTTAGTCTCGGATGTAACAACAGTGCACCGTAAACGTTAAACGGAAGTCTACTTTAAATGAACTGAATGCTAATTATTTTCTAATGTCTTTCTCAGATTCTGTCGTAATTACAGCTAAAAAGATGAGATTAATAATTTTAACACGCAGTAATAAAACTATTCGCATAATTTTGCTTCATTCGATATTAAAATCTTTTATTTTTTTATGTTTTGCACTTTTGCTCAACAATAAAATATAGCAACGAAAATTTAATGACTCTCCAAAGTCAAGACCAGTTTTATTCCCCAACTATTTTAATTTTTTTTCAGTCCACATCGACCATTTTAGTGTTATTTCAGAATTTTATAGCAAAATATTTCGTCACTATATTATATATATCGATCATTTTTCAATGTCAACAAATCTAGAATAAAAATTTCCGCATTGAACTTTTATTTCATAATTATTTTAGAGAATACCAGTAATATGACTTGTAAATTATATTGTTAAATACAGTACACTTTAAGACTGGGTGTGTTTACTCTAGCTACACTGTATTTGTTTTATGACCTCAGTAAATAGATCATCTCCTTCTATACGTGTTTGATGTTTATCCAAATAACTGAACAAATATTTCATATGATTCATTCTAAATGAGCTATGATTATTAAAAAATAATATTATATTAGTAGTAGGAAAGGAGCATATCCTAACCAATTAGTCTTCTGATTGGTCGAGAGATTCACGTGACCTATCTGGCTTCTGATTGGTCGAGAGGGTCACGTGACCTTGGGCGAAAAGGTCACGTGACGCCCCCTCCCCCCCCAAATTTTTTTTTATATAAGGAAGTCTGTAAGTTACAAATTTCATTCTGCTCTCTTACGAGCTAGCTGAC
>JAUZNC010058731.1:0-10989 GCA_034780395.1 Vannuccia rotundouncinata
CCACAGAAATCGATAGGCAAGCCTGTGCAACTTAAGACGCACCATTCTGAACTCAGCCACAAAAGATCTATTCATTCTACCTATCAAACCTTTGGTACTCAATATTATGATTAGAACCCTCCCGGCTCCCGCACTAATGGTTGTTTTATTATAATAATTAATTTGAAACATGTGTCATCGTCCAGATATCGACATGATTAAACCCGGAAAATGTGAGTTAGGTAGAAATGGTGATCCCAATTTGATAATAATAACTATAATTATATGTAACCAATTAATTAAATTTGATTATACTTCCATTTTATGATTTTGCTATTTTTAATTAATATTTGCAACTGTACTTTGCGCGTGGTCGAATCGTATAAATCTTTGTGCATCAAAAATTCATTTTAAAATATTTGCCAACATCAAATCTATAAATCGTCGGTGTTTTATAAAACAGTCGTATCTCGATTTTCGAAACTTTTCAGGAGAGTAATATTATCTTTTACTATGACAGTTTTATATACTGTTTCAATAATATCACGACAATTTGCATGACTGTGACTTTTAAACTATTGAACATGATGCCTTCAAATTCATACAGGATGTGGATATAAACTTTAGAATACTTAAGCAACTTTTACCTGAGATACGACGGTTTTAAAAAACACTCGATCAGTTTATCAACCTTGTAAACGTTGACTGTTTTACACCTCAACCGATGTGTATATACTACACTCAATAATGTATTTTTGAGACTTTTAATGAGTCATTGGTTAGGTGTAACTTTGTTCCTACCATCTGGTAGTATCTTCAAATACGTCACGTTCCATATAAATGCTTCCATATTTTATAAGCTGCTTTATTGTGGATTTAAAAGAAGATTTTACACACCTCATCATCACATATGGACTCAATAAATGTGCGATCACTAATATATGCGTTAGTAATTAACCTTTTTATCAACTTAATTCTTAAAAAGGGAGACACAATTTGTGTTATATACAATTGGCCTATTTGACCTTTACCGGAGATTAACATGGTTATACTATAAATTTAAACGGATTGAATTTCCTTTTTCTTATTTTTTGAAAATTTGTACATAACAATTATAACGAGACGTAAAAACTTTAAGTGCTGTATTTCAGAATTTAATCGATAAATAAGAATATTCCTGAGATTATTCCTGAGCATTCTGTGAAACGAAGCAATCTGTTTCATGTCTAGTGTTCCAAAACTGGCATCAATTGTCACCACCGTGGGAGAACATTTAGTTTCATTAGTTCCAATCTCTTTAATTATAACAAATCGAGTACAGCTTCTCACAATCTTGAAATTAATTGATTTTCGTTTTTTTATCTTATGCTCGTAATTGAAGATTGGACATCTGAAAAATGTTGAGATTCCCTTTCGATTTCTTTCCTTCCACTTCAACTCTAATTCTTTTTACTGTATTGACCGCTCTTACTCATTTTCTTTCTTTAGCTCTGGTTCCTCCAGGAACTCGACTAACCCCGGCTCACCTGGAACTTAGATTGATTCAAAGTCTTCCGGACATTATGAACCCAAATTTACATGATGCAATTGATGACATTTGAATTTTCTGCGTTCTTTTATTTTTCAAATATTTTATTATGAAATTAATTTAGACAGTGTTCCGTCAAACAGGATCTGATCTGATGATATCGTGATGTTGATTGATAATGTTATGGAAACAGTTGAATTAGTTGAATTTCTTTTTATTTATAATTGTTTAATTATAATTTTAGAATATTACTTAGAAATTAAATTAGTATCTATGCATTATTTATATATTTAAGTAGATCTTAATATTTTTGATTTACTCAATTGTTCAATTAATCAATTTCTTTCTTATTTTCTATCGTATATTTATTATTTTTAACTGATAATCCAAGAAAAAATTCCGAAATATTTGAAATATTTCCACATAGAATGAAATTCGCTTCACTTTTTAGAAATTAAAATGTCATTTACTCATCATTTTGACATATAATTGTATTTTTGTTTATTGTGAACATTTAGTATCTTTTTATGGTTTTATTTTTCTGCTGTGTAGAATATTCTTATTTTAAGAAAATATTCTGCGTTGGATTTTTTGTACACATGCTTAAATATGGTGTAAATGTTTATTAACGTTTAACAATCATGTTAGCCTACTTTAATTGTCTCATTCAGTTTGTAGATTTTATTTATTGTTTACTTTAGTTTTAATGAAAATATGTTGTCATAGGCGTCCTAAATCCTCACCAAGGATGAATTATACATTGAACCTCTTTTTAAATTATATGTTCTCTACTTTCTTCACTGATCTATAAAAACATGACAGTGATTTGGCATTATTGACAGCATTATCCATAAGGGGGAGTATACTTGTAAGGGGAGTAAATTACTTCATATTTTTTAATTGCGGCATTAACAATTACTGTTCATTATTAGTTTTATTAATTAATACTGTTCATTTTCCAAAAAAGTAGTTTTATTGGAATTGGAGTCTCTGATAAAATATTATTGTAAAATTTCTCTGCTTTTCAAAAATTTTCATATACGACGGTTTGTCTTAATTGTGTACTAGGATCTCTGAAATTAGCTGTTGTCATTAGACAGTACAGCACGCATTATCCGTATTGAGAAGTAGCTGTAGTCAATGAATTGATGCGTGTTGTGACATATTGTCCAGTCATTATACCCATATTCAATGAAAGCTAATTTGTTTTATTAATAGAATTGGAAAACATCTGTTCTAAGAGTGGGAGCTATATTGAGTATATAGACAAATATAGAAAAGGAAATTTATCACCTGCAATGAAAGTAAATGAATAACTGAGATATATATATTTTTTTGAATTTTATGTAATACAAATAAAATTTTATACATATAAAAGTTAACCATTTTAAAATGTCAGATTTAATTACCTATAAAATTGTAATCAATTATGGAAATGAGTTGTTTGAATAGTTTTTAGATGTTCTCTGTATAATATTTTAATAAAATGAAAATACATGTATACACTACGTTAGCATCTTCGAGCAATTAATAACCATCGACTAATATTATATTATTATCTATATACCTACCCGCAAACTTATCAAAAAAAAACGTCTAGAGCGTATTTAAATTATATAAGGTATTAGTTTCGTTTTAAAGAGGGTATTAAATTAATAATACATATTTTAATAGGCTTTTGATCATTATATATTGCTTGAATACCCTCTTTTAAACGAAAAAATACCGTATATAATTGAAATGCATTAACAACTCCCATGAATTTCCTATTGATTATCGATTTAGATATATACCTTCGCGGACGATTATTACTATTGAATATTGGTCAGTATGCCGGTCTAGATAAATAATATTATTTATAGAAATCCCGGTATGGTTGTTTAAATTTAATCTTTATTAAATTCGTTTCGTAGATATTTTAGACAATGTAGATTAATATTTTGGCTATATCCAAAGTCTAATATATATTTTAAATTTTTGGATTTCAATGGTTTCGTTTTCACAATTTTTGGTTAATTCTGCTTCAACCTTGATATTTAAAAATGGTTATTAACCTTGACTTATAATCGATTTTTAACAAACATTTTAAAACTTCTTCTTGATGTCTATATAACATTTAATAATGGATATCTATGATTGTTAAAACTAAATACATCTATATGAAAAATTTCTTTGGCCTTTTTTATATGAAAATGGCTTTCTTTTTTAATTTAATTTTAATTATATTGAATTGTTACAGATATATGTTAAATACAGAAAAATAATGATTAACTTAAAATCGCTACTTATAGATTTACTTATCTAATTTTGAATAATGAAACATGCGATTATTATAATTAAGGGATAGCAAAGCCTTACCCGTAGAATTTTTCTTTTATTTATAGATCAAAAGAAAAAAATTTAAAATTATAATTTTCATAATTTTTTAATTTAAAAGTTTTTTTTTGTAAATTATACAAAAGATAAATAATATACTAATTACTTTGTGTGAAAATATCCCTTATTTCTAGCAAATCTTTCTATGGCTAACGTTTAAATTTTAGAAATATATATGAATATTATTATTATTCTTTCATTATTACAAAATGTTTTAGGAATAATTTCAAAATTTTCCTAGCAACTGTTTTTTTACTTTGTATAGTATCGTTAATTAATCATCATCAGGTTTAATATTACAAACTTGCCATCAGTTTTTGTAGAATTCACACATGATTTTATTTAATTATTCCTCAGATAAAAATATAATCTACTTTGGATAATCTAATAAAACAGCAATTCAGTTTATTCAATTTTCAGTTTGCTAAAATTTATCAATTTCATTGACTAAAATATCACAACTGCATCTTTAACAGCATATTATAGCATATAATGTTTGGGCAAACCTATATGGTTAGCGTCTTTATAAAAATATTTAATTAATATTTGTAATATTTGGATAATAAAATTCATAAAATAGATACAAAGCTTTAAACAATCTTATTTGTAATCCCAAGACCCGGCTCTGCCAGGTCTACCACACCTTTCAGTCAGTAACTATATCATATTGGATAATAAAATAGATAAATATCAATAAATTCAAGTATGTTATATATATATATATATATTGATTAGCACTTTTTGGTTGATTAAAAAAAATTGAAATGTGCTTTTGTCTATAAATAAAGCAGATTTATAACCTAATTCTTAACTTATTTACATTATCAACTATAACCTTCAATTAAAAAAATTAAAAAAAAATTTTTTAAGGATGCTAAACCATAGCTTTTCTAATCTTTGTATTGGTATAATAATATAAAGTGGTTAGCAGTCCAGCAACCAAATAATATTGAATAATGAAATCAATAAAATCGATAAAAAGCTTTAAACCAATCTTATTTCTAACTCTGAGACCCTGCTCCTATAACCACACCAAAAACATTTAAAAAAATTGATAAATACATTAATAGTCTAATTGAAATATTTTTATTCAACCTATTTAATACATTTAAAATTTTTCTATTTTTCCTCTATAATAAATGCATGAGACTAGTTTTTATCATTTTTATATTTTTAATATTTTTAGATAGATATAATTGCATAAATTAACTGGTTGCTGATCTGCTAACATTAGAATTAGAAAACCAGTTATCAGTTTGATAACACCTGCCATAATAATTATACATAATTTATATACTTAGCTACATTAATTGCATCATCTAAACTAGCTTTAATAATATGCAGGTATGCAAATAGTACTTGCCTGCTCACCTGGGGCAAGTGAAGTTAATAAACTACCTGACCAGCTGTCAAGAGGTTTCCTGTAATTAAAAAATGGTTATATGCATTTTTTATCCACCTTTATATCTATGTAATATGTGGATATAACCATATTTATAACTTATAACCATAACTTTATAAGTGTCACTAAGTAAGAAATATTATGGTTTACTGTATGACATAGTAGTTAATATTCCATTTATAAAACATAAATTATTATCACTCTCTTCATTACTGTGTCCAAAATCAATGGACAATATACAAAAAATGGTTTTATAATGTGTTCTATTTAAATTATAGACCAAAACTATACTGTGTGCTGAAATTTTCTTGTTAGGGTTAGGGTGACATTTTGAGGCTGATCCTGTTTTTCTGTTTGATTTTATTATATTAAGAATACAGTTATTTGATAGATACTCAAATTTGTATTTATTTTTTAAAATTGGGTTTAGATGATGCATGGGAGGCAGAGTAGAGTTTGAAATCCACTAGCCCTTCAGGCTTATTGAAATCTTATTTGCTTTCTGAATATGTACAGGGTTGGAATCCTGGCAGTATATATCAGTTTTTTTTGGCAGCTGCACAAATTTTATTTATTTAATATTTTTATAAACTTTTACCTTTATAAAGTTTAATCTATGTAGTATTGTATTCTACTTTTACTTATTTACATATTATCTATATTATAATAGTTTCATATTTTGGGAAAATTTTTAGAGATTATTAAAAAATAATTTTTTATTCTATAATATTATTAAAACTTTATGATCCTTGATCCTTATATCTTTTGGGTCCTTCTTAAGACATATTCCTCAATACACAAAAACACCTAAGCCAGGGCACTTTTTCAAGATGGCAGCTATCTTGAGTATCTAAAAAATGTTATATGCCTTTTTCAAGGTGGCAGTGCCTTGAGGAGCTAAAAGGAGTATTTCATTACTTAGGTATATAATTATATTTTTTTTTAAATATGATAATTTAAAAGTTACCATGTGTAGTGAGTGCAGTTCTGAACAAGTTTATTTGTGCAAAATTTCATTAACATTTAAGTACTTTCAAAAATTTGTTTAAATTCATTTCTTTATTATATATTTGTTTACACTTAGTTTTGCTTTCTAGAAAAAGCATGGGTAAATATTTCATATTTCTACAAGTAATATATTTTTTTTCTGCCTCAAAATTTAAATAAGATTTTGTTTTCAGACAAACTAAAATTGAGTATATGTAATATGTAGGCAGATTGAATAAAGTACCCAATATTCCTGAGAAGCTCTCTCCTGCATTCTAGGTCTTAAAACCTAAACAAATCTCATTGCAGTTGTGATGAATTTACAGGCTATGCTCCAGCACAGCCATAGAAACCCGGATATAGGGTGCCTATGGAATTAGCCAGGGCAGTTGTAAAATCACTCTGCTGCCTCTGATACAGTCTACTCTGGCTAATCAGAACAGGTGAAATGCAACCATTTTCTTATGAGATGAAAATCGATTTTTTGTAGTATAGGTTGAAATTATATAATTGTTATTCAAAATTATTATTGTTAATTATTATTAATATAATTAATATCTAAACAGTAATACTGGGTGGGTCAAATAAAGTGGTACAAACTAAATAAAAATTACTCTGACCATGCACTATTTAAGTTTATTCATTTTTTTAAGTTATAGGTATCCTTTGTAGGTTTTATTGATATGAATTAAAAAAGAAAAGGTTGAATCTTTCTTACATAGGTGATTTTTTATTTCAAACTTTAAAAAACATCAGAATCTTAAAAGTCATACAAGCACTAGCATTCATCTGTGTTTCAGCTGTTTACCATAAATAGATAAACAATATTCTAACCTATCCCAAAATTAGTTGACAGCAATATGTATGCAATGACATACATGAGATTTCCTTATAATATCAAATCTTTAATTTAATTCTATATCATGTAATAAATATATTTTTTTTTTTTCAATTAGAATATATTTCATAATATGACTCCATTTCTAAAATATTGGATTAGTATTATATTTTTATTTTAAAAAACATGAGTTATATTAAATCATAATTCTAATTTAGTAAGTAATGAAATATTTAAAACTTTTTTCCAAATAATTCTCATCTCAATTGAACAATATTGCTTTGATAATCTTTGGACTTATGCAATAAAAATAATTTATTATTATAAATAATATTCACATGTAATGGGTATTATAATAAAGTCAATAAATCAAACTCTTCAACTGAATTTCTCAATATTATTTATTGACTTGACTGTGTGGATGCCCACATATTTTATATAATTTTGAATTAGGCTGATATAGGCGAAGGTGTTTTCTTTAAAATTGGAATTACCAAAACTATCCCCATCACAAATAATTCGAATTTTTCAGCAAATAGAAATGCAGATAACATTTTTTTAAATCTTAATTTTATAATACAAAAGCACCAATATTTATATTACTGTTAAACACTATATTTATGGCTAAATACTATGGCTGAAGTTCAGTGATCAGTCTGAATTAATTTATACCCATTGCTATGATGATTCACTAAGAGAACTCTGAAATAAAGTTTAAAAGTTACTATTACAAGAGACTTAATAGATACTCAATTTGCTTAAAACAGAAGAAGACTTTAAGTTCAAACATTTTATATTTTTCTTTTAAAATTTAAGTTAATTTGGTTTGTATTATAGTTTTTATAAACAGCACAATTTTATTACACAGTGGTTTTATTTTACTTTTTTATATATTTTGAATTAAATGTATTGTATTTGTATCTAATATATACATATCTGTAATTGTACCATTTTTGTAAGTTGAAATACAATTTATAAATAATAATATCACTACACACTGCTGGTTTGAGTTATCGAACATAACTTCAGAAGAAATGTTGGCAATTACATATAAATTTTACCATGTATCATAATATATTAGAACACTTTGTTTATATAGGTTTATATTGTATTGACAAAATTTATATAATATAACAATCCTATTATATTTTTTATTTTCTGAGGTTTAATTGAAGTCACAACCATAATAATGTTGTGTGTAATTGTCTGGTTCTTAATAACAGTTAATGAATACTGTTGTCTATAGATAAAATGTTGAATATGTTGCAAACTGTGATTGCTGACTCCTGATGATGACAGTTGTGGCAGGCAGCATTTCTTCATTCTCCATAATAGTAGCAGTAGTATGGTCTTGTGCCTTCTCTTGGCTGCCACAGAAATAGAATATTTGGAGACAAATGGAGGACATACCTTTCTATTTACTTTGCTTTCATTAGCAGAATATGTAAAAAATAAATAGAGATAATAAAATCTATAATAATTACATTTGAAATTATACTATATATATTATCATACAATACAGCTCTAAGGCTTACTTTGTGATTAAATCGTATAAAAATATAAGATGCCATTTTAAAATATACTAAATGTTCTCAAACTTTGTTCTTTTACATAGTTGATATTTGTTCATGTGGTGTATGAATCTTGAAAAGGCTGTATAAATGTTTTGAATTTTTAATATAAAAAATTCATTTGTTTTTATTATTTTATAAATTAAGAGAGCAGATTTCTCAATGTGTAAAATTCTTTAATATTCAAAAAAAGTCTTGAAATTGTCAAGACAGTTGCATTTGTACCATGCTATAGTTCTAATAAAAATATAATTAGGAAATAATTTTAAGTGAATAATTTATAACATTTAATAAAAATTTAATATACTTATGAGCCACTTTCTAGAAGCTATCGAAAGTGGTTCAACACAACTTTTTAAGGAATCCATGCATTTAATGCCAGTTACAACTCTGTAAAAGATGGTCTAACCAAAATGTACAGTGATATTGTTATTCTGTTCATGCAGAAATTTTTATATTACTGTATTGGTTATTACATATTGACTTAATTCAAACAACAATTATATTTGTATATATTTTGTTTCACTTGTATTATTATAGCTTTAATATTAAATAACAAAACTACTACTACTACTACTATTTTATTAATTGATTAATTGAATTATTTTAATTTTTAGCAATTAAATCAATACGCTAAAAATGGATTCAGAAATGGAAACCTATCTTTCTAAAGTAAGTTTACTAAATTTGGTTTGCATTCGGTTGGAAAACCTTATATAAATTATTCTACTTCTTCTATTACTTAGCTCAATTATTCTTACATATTTCCGTTTATTATTTATTTACTTGCTATTATCTGCAACGTTTTTCTATCAGATGCAAATAAAAGAAACTTCAGATTTGTATTTGAGGTGTACAACAAATTGCTTTGATCACTGCGTTAATAACTTCACAACTAGAAAAATTAATGATAAAGAGGTAAGCTAATTAACATCTTCGTATTAAACCATATTTAAGATTAGGAATCGGTTGTTGTAATATAGGTATATTATTCAATCATAAACACTTTGTTTGTTTTTCATTGTCTGAAAAGATATATTGATAGATACAATATAAAGAGTTACTGGTTTAGTTATCTATCTGCTTTAAAAACCGCTTTTTGATGATCTCTCTGAATTCAGACATCCTGTATACAGAATTGTACAGAGAAGTTCGCCAAAGTCAATCAAAGGCTAACTATGCGATTGTTGGAGTGGAATCAGGAGGGCGTGCAAAGGGCCGCTCAAGAGATGGGACAGAAATAAAGACCGCATTATATTGGCTTATTAAAATCGCACTTATTGTTGTTAATAGTTTTTGTTTGTTCCTAGGTTCATATTATGAAAATTATCATTAATGTACAGTATGATATACAATTTTAGTGTATTTTTTTATTTTAGTATAATATGAAAATTTTTGATTTTATACATTTAATGTTTTTAATCACTAATTAAGGGAAAATTACTTGCAACAAAATAAATAAGATTTTTAATAGAAAAATATTGAAAATTAAAAAGAATTACTTTGTCATAATTATTGAACTTTCCTTTAAAATTGACATTAGAGTTCTATGGGCTATTGATTTTGTTTTATTACAATTCATATATAAAAATTTTTTAATGCTGTTATTATGTTTGCATTTATTTCAATTCTATTTTTTAATGGAATTAATTTGAGTATAGGTAGTTTTATAAAGATAGTTGAATTATATATCACATATTGAATTATATGAATTAGAAGTATTGGAAATACTAATTTTAATTAAACATTTAACCGATTATCAAATTAATTAAGCAACTAAATTAGAAATTCTAACTTAATGACTATACAAATGTTTGAGATATAAAATATGTTAAATTAAACGTTTTTATGATTACATATACATTTTGAACATATCAAAAAAGTTGATATAATATGAACATAATCAATATGTCTAAAAATCTATTTTGATTTACAATTTGTAAACTTATCAAACTGAAATTGGTTAAAAACATAAATAGGTCTAAAAATATGATTCATATACGTATAAACATATAAATAAGATAGAAGCGGAATGTCTATAGAAATGCTGTTGATTTCATTAAGGGAAATCCCAATGACTGGATAAAATAATATCTTTTAATAATAATTTCGTTTTCCTCATCTGGCAGTCTTTGACGGCGTGCAAAATTGTGTAGAATTGCAACTGCTGATATAATATTGACAGCTTTTTTTGGTGAAAGTTGAAGCCTCCCGGTGTTAAAGGATCTAGCGGGCCACTAGTTGCCTAGTGGCCAGTAGTGGCCATGTGTTATACTCTATTTATGTGAAATTTATTGAAGTTTTCTAT
>JAUZNC010058732.1:0-10988 GCA_034780395.1 Vannuccia rotundouncinata
AGAACACCTAAGCTACACCTAAACAGAACACCTAAGCTACACCCAAGCTACACCTAAGCTACACCTAAGCTACACCTAAACTACACCTAAACTACACCTAAACAACACCTAAACTACACCTAAGCTACACCTAAACTACACCTAAGCTACACCTAAGCTACACCTAAGCTACACCTAAGCTACACCTAAACTACACCTAAACTACACCTAACAAAGCACCGTTTGCATTTAACCAGTTTCAACAATATTCAATAGATAAGGTCAAGGAGGTTATCTTAAACTCTACATCAAGAGTGGATTCTATTCCCCATATCTTCGTAATGCTTCTGATACTGCAATTATTACCAATTTTAACAATAACTGTGAATCGTTCCTTTGTAGAAGAAACCTTTGAATATCAAATGCTCTTGATTCAGGAAAACATGTACCCATTGTGCTCTTGTCTGCAGCATTTGACACAGTAGACCACAACATTCTACATCAAACACTAGAAGATTGGTTTAAAATTCGGGACAGTGCTGCAAGGCCTTAGTTTAAAGAACTAGAAACTCTGTCTTTCAAACTAAAGGACTGAGTAAATTAACGTACGGCCCTCCAAGATGGTGGACCTCGCTTCAGTCGCAGAACGCAAAAGAATCACCAGAGGTTTACACAGATGTGATAATTTAAGATATGCGAACCGCATAAACCATTCAGTGATATTATAGAAAAGCACAAAAAGAAATTGTTCAAAAAATCATATCAACAAAACACCGTATTGTGCACAAATTCCTGCCGCCTCGAAATTACCATAGATACCCGACACGGTCAAGATCAACCAGCTATGACAAACAACTCACTACCGTGACCAGACGGAACTCTAAAAGGTTTGTGGTCAAAATGCTTCATACACAGTAACACATTAATTATGAACTTATTTTTTCCTTCAATATTTTCACTTATCAAGTTATGTATGTGCAATGCTCTCTGCACAAATTTCAAATAAAGTATGTTGTATTTATTTATTTATTTATTATTGAATATAGCACAGATATATAACCATAGACAAATAAAAAGAGATATATGAGCATATTGGATGGATATATAAGTAGGTAATAAATATGAAAAGTGTAGCCAAATAGATAGCTAGATTCGATAACTCTACAACCCTTGCGGTATATTATAATAATATATTATGCTTTAACGATAAAATATGAATACAGCATAAAATTTGATGATATTTCGTTTTCGTTTTATATTATTTTACATTACATAATCTATTTTATATTTTATTGTGTACACTTTTATGTTATATTATGTTTTAGTTTTGGTAGGTATTTATAATTACGACCCTCTATTTATTTTAGTCTTTTGGCATTACAGGCCCGATTTTAACAAAATGACCTAGCATAGTTATACCTCGCGTTGTCTTAATCCAGCTTTGATTGTAGAATTTCAAATCTGTTCCATATTTAGAAAACTGCAGTTGGATCGAGTACGTAATACGACTATATATATTTATGTACGTGATTGCAATGGGAAATAGATTAATTGTTATGTGATATAATTTCTCATCATCTTCTTTTTTCTTTGTGATAATAACTTCATCGGTTTTACTGAACCGAGATAATTTACTTCATCGTATACTTCAAGATAATATGGTTTCTTGTTGTGCTGGTTTGGTTTTCATTTAGTAGTTTGCAGATATCGTTCAACTATAATTCGAATATATATATTTTGTTAATCAAAATTATGCTTAAGACCATGTAGATTATATTTTGGTTAGTTAGAATTTTTAATTTTTTACAATTTCTTTTTTTACAAATGATTTTAGTTATGCGATTATGCCAACTTCTTTTACTGTACTCAATTAGAAAATATTTTGTTTGTCATTTTCCGGGTTATTAAATATATTAATTAAATAATACACTAAATATATTAATATGATAATTTTAGCAAAAAAATTATGTAAATTTGTCATATTGATTTTTTTTTAATTTTCTGAAATATGAAATGATTAAATATTAAATATTAATTAAATAAATTTTATTTTTTCAAATAATATTTTATACATAATCCCTTACTAATTTTATAAATTACAATTGTATTATTTTTTAATTTCAATCGTATTTTTATAATATTATATATATATCATTACATATTATTCTAGTATTACATAAAAATTGGGTAGGTTTATATTTTTGGATATTATATTTCGTAAAAAAATTGTATCTGTGATGTGGGCAATTATAACAAATTAGTTGATGATATCTAAAATTAAAATGAAAAATTTTCAGTGAATTGAGTTACATTTTACATATTTATGCATCTATAATGCTTGCATGCATATACAGTTAATTTTTTTAATTTCCATGTATACCTTTAGGTTTTCTAAATGTTTTTTGGTCAAACATTTCTTAAATTAAGTGTGGATTTAAATTTTTAGATTTATCCTTGTACCAAATCCAAAGGATGGTAGCAACAGTTGTTAAAGGACTATAGTTTTTTTTGCATAAATAAGACAATACCATGTGTATTTTTTCCTTTGAAAATGGGGGTTGTCTTATCTATTAAAAATTCATAGTAATAACATTGCATCAACTATAGAATAGGATCTATATAATATATATGTATTCAAATATTCTGATTCAGTAGATATTGGCATAAATATTTTTAAATAATCATGAATAGGGTAGCTTTATTTAAAAAGACCACCAAAGTAAACACAGATTTAATCAAGTGCTGTAGAATTCACTTTTTACTGTTATTGGTTACTATCCATTAATTAATATAGGCTATCTGCCTTGCAATATAAATTAAAATTCAATCAGAAAACAAAAACCTTAAATGTCTACAAAACTTTTTAACTACACTTTTTACTCAAAAGTAAGAATATGTCTCTATAGGTATACATGGAATATCATTAAGTAAACTTTATATTTCATTATATTATAAATATCAAATGAACTTTAATTTCCTGGTATTTTTGTCTGGTGTGTCAAAATGTGTTTGTTTAGGATATGCTGGAAAAATGTGTTGAAATAAAATTTTATGTTATTTTATGTATAAAACAATGTTCTGTAGAAAAAATAAAATACAAAAACATTTTTTAAAATTTAAAATATGTAACAAAATCATAAATTAATCACAATTTTGTAAGGCTGATGATCTATAATTCTATAAATATTTTTCATTTGATAATTTGTTGATTTTTAATAAAATCTTAATTCATTGATATGCCATGTTTTTCTTTACATAAATTTTTGTTTCAATATAACAATATTTTTGACAAAAAACAATACTTAAGTAGTGTCATATTAAATAGTCTATCTGTTACCTTTGTTACAAAATGATTGACCATCTCTGGTTGGATCCCTGACTGACTAAGACTAACCAGGCTTTTTATTACAGCAGGAATTTTCTGGAAATATTAATATGATAACAATTCTTAACTTTAAAATCAATAAATTTGAGCGCTATGCACTATTTTATAGGCTACATTTATTGCATATCCAAGACCATTCATATGGATTTTTTTCAGTTAATCTGTAAGATTATAATTTTGAGTCCTAGAATAAAATTTCCTTAAATTATCATTATATTATCAGTAATTCTAAAATTAGATATAGATATGTCAAAATGTGTCAAGTTGTGACAAGTGGTGGACCAACCATCCCTGTACCTATAATATTATTTAAAAAAATGTTCATAACAATATAATATTTTCTAATGCACATAAATTAATGTATATATTAAATTATTTGGAAAAATTTTCATCTGAAAACAATGTACTACAGATAAAATTGAATAAAATAATAACTTTATGCACAGGTACAAGTTTTAAATAATGTGTTTATAGGAATGTGTCAAATTAATAATGCATATATATATAGTTTCTATTATATGAAACTAACTAGTGTCTTATAGTTTATTATACAGGGTGTCCTAAAATATATGCCCAATAGTGAAAAATAGAGAATTTAGTTATGAATACATATCTTTATCTTAATAATAGTTTTGGGAATTATAAGGGCTATTATTTGATTAAATTCCAGGCGATTTCAGCAGCTAACCCTAAATCCAAAGATGAAAATGTCACCAATTGTTTTGCTTTTGTGGATTTTTTTTGTTAAATGTCCTACACATGACAACTGTTTAAAGATACTGGAAGTGTCCACAATCAAAAGATTATCTATGGATGGCACAAATCTGCAACATGTGTTTTAGGTCAGCCTACATGTAGTCTTTAAAGTAAATCAGAAAGAGTTTAATCTAGAGATGGTTCTATGGCAGTCATCTATCAATCTAATATTAAAACTTCATAAATTTGATCGTAATAGATAGTAGACAGTAATATTGACTTTTATTTGGAATAAAAATTGTTACATGTAAACTGTAAACAAAATATCTAACTAAATTCTAAATAATGTATTGATAATATGAATGTGATTATTGGCAAGAATAAGATAATATTTTGATAACTAGTACATATTATGTGTTCTATCAATTTTACTTACCATTTATATTTACATGTATTTTGCCCTCTGTTTACATTGTATAAATTGTATTACTGATCTGTTTAAGTAATTAAATATGTATTTATGTGTAGGCATGTGTATATATATATGAAATGTATATAAAATATTAAATGTACAAATCATGACAAATTATTATATGCGATTTTTGAAAAATATTAAAATGGTAAAATAAATACATGTTATTTAATTTATTGGATTATATAATATTAGTTTGTTACTTTTACAATGTTCGCACCCAATTTTAATGTTTTGCTGAAGCTCGCAAGGTGTCTCAACTTAAAGATCAAAATCACATATTTATTGATGTACAAAAATGTCATTACCAACGAGCTTAATCTCAAGCTTAATTTTTATGAGTAAGGCCTATCAATGAGGATGAACCTGTGATGGCAGGCATATATGTATAACCTATGCCCAACATGAATTTTGGTCTTGCTAAATCTTGCTATCGACAATCAATCATTTTCAAGTGTGTCATATTTTGAATTTAAAAGAGGACGATTTTAATGGTAGATTGGGAAATTTCATTACTTTTAAAAATATGCTATGTATTGATAATTATTTTGCAGTAGATGTAAATCTTTTTTTCTAAATACATCAACCAACCTTGTCTGTGCTTAAACAAACTCAGCCCTCTCAATCTAAATTATCCTCCGTGGTCCCTGTTGTAATATAATAAACTACTTTCAATTCTATTCATCAACTGAATTTCTCAATATAGGTGAATGCCCATGTATTGTATGTGGAGGATCCAGCTACTGTTTTCTGTCAAATTCAATTCCAGAAACTGTATTAGCATAATGCATTTTGATAGTTTTTTCAGCAAATAGAAATTCATACAGTTTCTGGTTTTGGTTACCTAGGAAACTACTGGAATTTCTTGAAAAGTCTTTGAATTGCTTTTAAGTACTGTGTTCGAACCCTGTATATAGTTTTGTGATGAGGATTGAACAACTTTTTTGTCTTCTTAGAATGGGTAAAAAGAGGAAGTCAAACCCGAGTGCTAATGAAGATAGTGAATCGACGGAAAAGCAGAAAGAAGTTAATCAACAAAGCAAGCCAAAACCGAAATCTATCCCCGAAAAGCCGGCCCAGGTAGTGAAGCACGCGGACAAACTTCCCCCTTCTACTCGTGGCTCCGGGTCAAATGGTAAATTAGTCTTTTCTATCTATTGGATGATGATATCTATGCTGAAACTTTTGTTAAACCTTCCAGTACAACCTCCACCTGAGGCCGAATTTTCACCCGAAACTTTGGATGTTCTCATGGAGGACAACATCGTTTACCTGCCCAAGGTAGATCCTTGCTGGTTGTAGGGCTTATATAACCTTGAATATAATTGGAATTTCCTAAATTAAAGGGGGCGCAGAAGTTTCCGCGGGCCAAGTTCCGCTGCAATGCCTGCACCTACCACATGGACACGCTGGAGAAGGCCAACATCCACTGCACTCAAGATCGACACAAAGCCAGCGTTTCGGTAAGTCCTTTCACTTGATAGACATGACCGCTTCTCGAGATGCCAACTGTCGATTTTGAGAGGTTTTATGAATAAAATAGTCTAGATTTGTACCTTGGGTGGTGCAGAGGAGGTTTAATCTCTGGAAATAACACTGTTTGGCAGTGCTAACTCGTCGACCGTATTTTCAGAATCCAAATGGATTTATTGAGAGGCAGTCTAGTGAAGCTTTTGAGTCAATCACAGCCTCCTCCAGTGTTGCAACACCATTCTGTCAGCTGTGTAACGTTTCCTGCTCCACTGAAGTCATCCTTTCGGCCCACAAGGCCGGAAAGAAACACCTGAAAAAGCTGGAATCTGCCGCGAAGCTGTTCTGTCAATCTTGTAATGTGAACTGTGGCACCGACAAGGATTTCAGGCGCCACATGTCGTCTGCGAAGCATCTCAAAGCTGTGGACGTGAAGCCGAAGAAGGATAAATCGGTGTTTTGTTCTGTTTGCAAAATTAATGTCGTCTGTGATTTAATGCAAAATCACATCCAGGGTAAGCACAGCTCTGTTGGGGTGGTAGGGGAGGAGGAGTCATGCTCTGACACGGTCGGTTTTCTTCCCTTAATCGTGTCTAGGTAGGCGACACAAGAGGAACACCATCAAATCTCTCGCCAAGACGACTGGACTTCAGGTGAGCCAGGAACTTTATATATAGCCACTGTTGCGCGCATTTCATGAACCTGCAATTTGGGATTTTATTTCCGCATAATTTGCTGCAGAATCTGAGAAGCGGTCATGCTTTACAATATTATAACTTTGTCACCGTTAATTCAAACTGCTCCTTAAGCCTCTTGTTGACCTTCTTTATTTCAAACTGCTCCTTAAGCCTCTTGTTGACCTTCTTTATTTCAAACTCCTCCTTAAGCCTCTTGTTGACCTACTTTATTTCAAACTCCTCCTTAAGCCTCTTGTTGACCTTCTTTATTTCAAACTCCTCCTTAAGCCTCTTGTTGACCTTCTTTATTTCAAACTCCTCCTTAAGCCTCTTGTTGACCTTCTTTATTTCAAACTGCTCCTCCTTAAGCCTCTTGTTGACCTTCTTTATTTCAAACTCCTCCTCCTTAAGCCTCTTGTTGACCTTCTTTATTTCAAACTCCTCCTTAAGCCTCTTGTTGACCTTTATTTCAAACTCCTCCTTAAGCCTCTTGTTGACCTTCTTTATTTCAAACTCCTCCTCCTTAAGCCTTTTGTTACTTCTTTATTTAGGAGGAGAAGGAGAGAGAGTTCATAATGTATTTGCCGGATGCCACGGCTGTTCACCTCGAAGTTCTCGACACATATCTAAACTCTATTGTTGGCGACATCCCTCTTCCGAAGGAGGAGATGGAGAGACGGAAGACGAGGGTGTTGAAGCTATCTCAATATCTGGAGAAGGAAATTCCGGGTGAGTTTGTCGTGGAGGTTTTAGCCTAGGTCTCAATAAAGTGCAGCTTTTGTCGTCCATATTGTCAGAGGTGAAGCTGGACCTCTACGGGAGCCTCAAAAGTGGTCTCTCCGTCCAGTCCAGCGATGTCAACATCAATGTCGCCGATAGCAGTGGTCAGAAGAGCAGTCTTGGCCGTCACCTCCAGAAGATCAACGCTTTGCTTTCGAGCACTGATATATTCACCAGGTGACTTCACTGATTTATCCATTTTGAAATTTATCCAGTTTGAATTTATAGATTTTTAAATAGTATAAGGCGAGTTTGAATTTATCGATTTTTAAATAGTAAAAGGCAAGTTTGAATTTATATATTTTTCAATAGTAAAAGGCGGGTTTGAATTTATCGATTTTTAAATAGTAAAAGGCGAGTTTGAATTTATAGATTTTTCAATAGTAAAAGGCGGGTTTGAATTTATCGATTTTTAATCAATATTGAATTTATCAATTTTTAATCAAAATTAATTTATTTATTTATTTAGTCTAAAAAATGCTAATTTTAATCAATTTAAAACTATTGATCGAATTTTAATCAATAAAATGTTATTTTTAAATTTATCGATTTAAGAACCTGAAAGATATTTTAATCGATTGATTGATTGCTGTCTCCAGTGTAGAAGAACGGTTGATCGGCCACCCCAACATTCTCTGCAAAGACGAACAACAAGTCTCCTACAAACTCTCTGTCAACGCCCTGCCCGACTGTCAGACCGGCAATCTTGTCTCTCTCTATCTCTCTGTGGACGCCCGCTGTGGGCAGCTCTGCGCCCTGCTTCGTCACTACGCCGCGGTGAGTCGTCTGTCGGCATTCACGCTCAATTCTTCTCTTTAGTAAGGTTGTTTCATACCGCCCGTCATACTCCAGATCGCCATGATTGATCAGCGGGAGATGGGCACTCTATCAGGAGGGGTGCTCCCAGTTCTGGTCATCTTCTTCCTGCAGCACACAACCCCGCCCATCCTGCCCAACCTCACCCACATCGCCCGCAGGGGCCGCAATCTGCCCCCCAAATCGGCGATAACCAAGGTGACCTTTGAGCATAATTATGGGGGTTGCTGTGAGGGTTTGCGTTGTGACTCAGTTCTATAAATAGACTTTGTAGTTTACAAAAAAGGCAGAATTCTTGGAACTGTGACAGCTGTTTATTTAAGTGCGTATTGATCACTTTGTTGGTTGTTGGCGTGGTTCAATAAAATATTCATTATAACTACAGGAACATTTAATTACGGAATAATTAATAATGTATCTAAATACAATATATTAATTATGAAATACGTTATGTAAATTAAAATTAATCTTTCAAATTAGTGGTGTTCTCGAGTTATCATTGTAGCTAACAAAATAGAGAGTTTGAGGCATTTGATGTGCAATTGAGTGTCTCTAATTCGATTTACGTTGTACATTCAAATATCGAATACTGATCCAAGCTGAACACATAATCACAAAAATCGTTGATCAAAGATGGCTGGCTTTCTACTTTGAATCTGTGTAAGAGGAACATCTTATTTCCAAATGCTGGAAGTGCGGATGTTTCCAAAGAAATTCTTCTGGGTCAGCTGAAATGAGTTGTGTGCAACAATCAGGTTGCAAATGTTGCGGATCATTTGCATGAGTCTTATTTTGAGCATTGTGTTGAATATTTCACTGTCAAACGTTCTCAAATTGGATAATTATAAATATAATTGTTTCAAACTTGTTGCCTGACTTTTGCCCAACCCTGTCGAGAATGTTGTCGTTGATTCTTATCAATAATTATTCTTCAGGTGACTGTCGAAGAACGGGAGTTGTCGTATCTATCAGATCTCGAGTTGTTGAAGAACTACTTCAATCCTCTGGACAATTCAAGTACACTAGCAGACCTCTGGCTCGGCTTTTTCCGCTTTTATCTGTTGGAGTTCCGAAAATCAGATTTTGCCGTGAGCATCACAGAGACAGAGCCAGTGAAGAAGTTCAAAAAACAGTGGGCGGGGAAAAGGCTTTGTGTGGAAGGTAAGTCATATTGTGGTATACGTACACGTCATATTGTTGTATGTACAGGTCATATTGTGGTGTACACGTCATATTGTGGTATACGCACACGTCATATTGTTGTATGTACACGTCATATTGTGGTATGTACACGTCATATTGTGGTATACGCACACGTCATATTGTTGTATGTACACGTCATATTGTGGTATACGCACACGTCATATTGTGGTATGTACACGTCATATTGTGGTATGTACACGTCATATTGTGGTATACGCACACGTCATATTGTTGTATGTACAGGTCATATTGTGGTATGTACACGTCATATTGTGGTATACGCACACGTCATATTGTTGTATGTACACGTCATATTGTGGTATGTACACATCATATTGTGGTGTACACGTCATATTGTTGTATGTACACGTCATATTGTTGTATGTACACGTCATATTGTTGTATGTACACGTCATATTGTGGTATGTACACGTCATATTGTGGTATGTACACGTCATATTGTGGTATGTACACGTCATATTGTTGTATGTACACGTCATATTGTGGTATGTACACGTCATATTGTGGTATGTACACATCATAATGTGGTGTACACGTCATATTGTGGTATGTACACGTCATATTGTGGTATGTACACGTCATATTGTGGTGTGTACATGTCATATTGTTGTGTACACGTCATATTGTGGTATGTACACGTCATATTGTGGTATGTACACGTCATATTGTTGTATGTACACGTGATATTGTGGTATGTACACGTCATATTGTGGTATGTACACGTCATATTGTGGTATGTACACGTCATATTGTTGTATGTACAGGTCATATTTTTGTACGTACACAACATATTATTTTATGTCCTGATGATAAACATCAAGAAGACTACAGATGCATTTAAAAATCAAATTCGTATAATTTATATTAAATATTGATAATTTGGGTGCATAATTTTAACGAAAATGTTAATAAATATAAATGGACAACTTTTAAAGTCAAATATGTTACAATACCATTATGGTGAAATGTAATTATAGAATAATAATATTTACTAAATGGTCCAATATTTTGAAGTGTGCTGAAAATTAAGGTTGAATGTTATCTTAGATTATTCAATAAGTGTTGTTTAGTTGAATCAATTGTCAGACAACTTGTTCGTCCGCCTCACAATACCTGTTTTCTGTTAATTGTCATTTGTACAACAATAAGTTGTGAATGGAAGAGTTCTTGATCATGGTGAACATGGGGACGACAGACAAGCATTTATCCGCTAATTTTATGGATTCACACTGAAAAGTCGTCTATAAAAATGTCTTAAAATATTATTTTTATTAACATTTTAATATCAATAAATATAATTAAATAATTGTGCAATTAATTTTTGTAACTATTTTCAATGTCAATCTGGCTTCGCGGTGATTGTAGTTCTTTCTCTATTTCTTCTTCCAAGACAGCTCCAATAAGAGGGTCTAGATTTGAGATCTTGTTGCATGATCCACTGATGGATTTGAGATCTTGTTGCATGATCCACTGATGGATTTGAGATCTT
>JAUZNC010058733.1:0-10988 GCA_034780395.1 Vannuccia rotundouncinata
TATGTATGAAAACAAAAATAGACCTGACGAATGTCCTATCAAAGCTTAACTGTTGTTACACGTCATTTTATTTAATTAAAATTAAAATACTTTTCTTTGGTGAGACGCATATCTTAACAATATTTAAATTACAATTGACAACATCTAATTAGATTTTAGAAATCTATAGATAAAATAATTTCTTTTTGGCACATTTACGATATTATCATAAAAGCCAGGTTCCATTGTTGACACATATTATTGAATAAAACTATTACAAAATTTTATGCATATTGAATTCTAGATAAACATTCAAGAAATCTTTTTTCAATTTATGGGAAAACCACTTGATGCGCCGGGACCAATCCGGGTCTCCAACAGGCTCCGCTTCTGAGTTGACAGATGTTCTGCCTTGAATGCACTATTATTTATATTTTTGAGGCTATTTTAAGTGATAAGCGGGCAATCATCGCAAAAGAGATTAAACACATTGGTCATATCACTTGTTACCAAACTTTCCTCGCATTTCAGGTGGATCATTAGAACTCCTCAAGTGTGTGAATATCAAAACAGGAGAGCCTTTCGACTGTGTTTGTTTAAGCTGATCTCCATCCAGTGGCTCGTTGACAGTTAACCTGTATTTGATAAGCGATCGATGCGACCCCGGACATATTGAATTTCGGGAGAAAGTTCTCCCTTCGATGTCACGTCAATATGGAGGTTGAAGCCGTACACCAACACAGAACAAATATGCATGAAGTAGTTGTTGACTTTGTTGACTGGAGGAATAGTGAAGAAATTGAAATGGTTCTTTGTGTAATTATTTTATTTATCTGCATTTGTACAAGAATGTAAATAGCGGTTGAATTCCTTAACACCTTAATTGCGGTGATTAATTCAACATTGCAGTCCATCTGTCAGACTCTATAAGAAGGAATTTGATCTCTTATTTCTGAATCTGAACCAGTTGTAAATGAATAATTAATTGAAATATATACTTCTTTAAATTAATATTTTTTCATCACCATCTTTTATATATTTGTCATTAATTATGTATTTAAATTCGTCAAGCGCACACTGTACATGCGTTTGTGTGACGTACTTGACAATGGAGACAGTCTGCTATCTTATTTATAATGTAATTAATACTCAAATAAAATGATGATTCTAAACAAATCGTTGGAATATATATAAAAATTGACAAATGCTGTCAGTGTATCAGTTAATTTCAAAATAATTAAAAAAATAACAAATTTTAAATAACAATGATAATCTGGCAATAAAAGTAGTTTTTCAATTAGCAAATTTTAAATCTTGATAGTTTTGATTTTACAAGGTAATATAATTGTCATTCATTCAAAACTAATTAATTTATTCAACTTTTCCTATATACTTTTAGTTTCGCTAATGCATTAATAAGTGTAATGATTTAACTATAATTAAAACAAAAATCTAATTTAGCTCAAATGTATACTTGAAATACAAGAAAGAAAGAAAACTTTTTGATACCCACATACTCGCAATATTTAGACTATATTATCAAGTTTCAACTATTAACGGATTTTTCATTCTGATTTAATTTAATTGAAACACATAATTGCAATCGATTGAGTAATCTATTCCTTGGCAAATATACTTACTCACAAATGGAAATATTTAATTGATCATTTTAGGCATACAACGTAAATATTTCCCAATGAATTTCAACAGGTGTTAAAAGCAGACAGCAAAATGTCTGCTAAAACATTGATTACAGCAACAACAAAAAACTTTTCAAAAACAATATTTAGTCTATATAAACAACTTTACTATATAGGAGACAATTCATTCTTTGATTTTCTGGAACAAGCTGCAGTCCTACTCGAATTCAAACAGATGGTGTGTAATAAAATATAATGCTGTACTTCTTCTGATAATAATACTCCGGCCAGGTTATATCTCGGAACCGAAAAGAACTCATTGAAGCAATATGTTATTGAGCATATTTCTCTGTTTGTCTGAAAGCGGAAGTAATCTTTATATATTTGGCTTGACATGTGCTAAATTCAGATATAATCACCTCACTATAGAGGAGTGTGGAATCTCACAATAAAAGTGCGGAATACAGTAGTTCCTGCACTGATAAGAGAATGTTAATTATTCAAATAAATTAGTCTAGAGTAGTCTTGAATATACGCCAGATTGTAAATCTATTAAATTGTTCTAATTAATAGCCATTTGTTGGTCGAGATTTGGATCCTTATAATAATGAAGATTGAACATGTTGGTGCAGTGGACAAATTATTTTCAGTTTAACTTCTTTGTCGGAATAGTCAATTAGCCTTGTTCAGAATTATAAGTTTTTAATAAACTACAAAAATAGCAAGAAACGATTTTACTTTGATCCTCAACTAATATATAAACTATAACAATAAAACATTTTTAATATATCTTTATAATTTAAAAAAAATAGAAATAAATAAGTTTCCATACAATTAATTCTAAATTACGTATTTTAATAATTGGTGTAACATTTTTATGGAGATAAATTAATACTATAGCCTAATTGAAAGAATATGAAAATCCAAATATTTTAGCTGTGTACTTATTGACTAAATATATTAATGATTTTAAGTTATGATCTTCTATGATTTCTTCAAAATAATTTTAAATATTCGTAAATCGTTTGAAACTCATTTAATAAATAGTTAAATCTATTCACTAGAGTACAAGATTTTTTTGTGACGGTATTATTTTTGGATAGTCTAACAAATTTCAATCGTTACAAAAATATTATCAAACAATAATTAGTTTAAGATCCATGATTGAAAACACGATCAACTTTAATCCATATTTAGTTACCATATACCTTTTACCATTATCAAGAAAAGTTTCAAAATGTTCTACCCTACTTTATATATTTGATTGTTCCAAAAATGAATTTACACAAAAAATAAACTAAAATTTATTAGTAACTACAAACATGCACATACATCTTTTATTGTAGAAAAGTCATCAATTTATAAGAAAAGTATTTAAACATCACAAATTGTAATTAACTATCTCACCTAATTTATTTTGTTGTGGCTGCTCAAATAAACTAGACGCAAACAAACAAATTTTGATTTTTTTTGATTAATTCCTATAATTGATTCAATGGCGTCTTCCACTCTTGAAACTATTATCTTGACCTCGACGCTCATAAGTGACAAATGTCAACATCAACTCAGATAGATGGACCATCGTTCGACGGACAAGAATCTTAATTGTGTATAGTTGCCAACTGACCTTTCTATTCTTGTTCTTCTGCCATTCAATAAATCCTGATAATTAATTGACATATGATTTGCATTGTCTATTCGAAGCCAACAGTATCTCTCTACACAACATACATGTATTATTTTGTCTTATCGACTATATGGGGCACAAATCTATCAGTGAACCGGTCAATCAACATTTGACGTACATGATGATACTGTGTACCAACCGTATTGTTATAAAAAAGTTTTATAGGCATTGTAAGTGCATTTTTGTTCGTGCTATTATGAGCAATTTACACGGCGCACAGGTCAACATTACGAACAGGAGCACTTGATCCAACTCTAGCAACCAATCACAAATCGGCATTATCTATTTCTGCTTTGTTTTTTGTCATATGCGCAAAATTTGCGAGGGGCAAAGCTGAAGTTCGGACCTTAATATAATCACCCTCGATTCAACACATAAATTCGCAAAAACTTCCGCTGAGAAAGCATCGAGGAACACACCCAACAATGACATGTAAAAAAGCCCCTTTCAGCATTTCCAACATCCTGGAAAAGAGCCCCAACAACGAAACACAGTCACAGGATAACCTAGACAGTCCCACGACCCAGTCCAAGTCGCAGCGCGTTCCAACGGTTTCAGCGTCACACAGATCCCCAATCACAGACGTCGCGCAAGGCAGCTTCCATTCAGGTCAACACCGTTGTATCAACATGGCTACCAACCCCACCTTACCACTTCCCTTTCTCCTACCCCCTGGACTGCGTACAAGCGGTATCAAAGCCACCTCTTCCTCTGCCTTCAGTGAATCTCAATCGCCGTTATGGTTTCCTCAGCCATCTCACAAGCCTTACCTACACCAGTCACCACAAGATGTCCCCAGTTATAATCATTTTGGAGCACCACTTGTTCCTGCTTTTTTTGCTGGGGGTGGCAGTGGGATTGGAGGACTAAATCAAACCTCCTTTTTGAATTCCGCTCAATCACTTCTGGCTGCGCAGCAGTCTCACCTGTTTCCTAGACAACCAGACATTCTTGAAGCTATAAGAGCCCAATACGGTAGGTTGATATGCACTGTGGCTATCGTTTTAAAGTGAAGAGAATTTCTATGGATTTTGAATAATTTTATTGGGAAATTCACATAAAAGACAATGAAAGTTGGAAATGATTATTAATATAAATAAATTTAATATTCAAAATAATTCGAATAATTAAGCAGTTAAATAATTTTATATTATAATATAGAAATATATTTGTTTTTAAATGTATATATTTATTTGCTTACTTCTTTCGACATATTTCTATCTCTCACGCGATACATATTTCACACGATAAACCAATTTTATATACAAAACAAACAAACAAGCAGTAAAAACTGAATCTTTTTCTTACAGACAAGATTATATCTCCAGACGATAAGCACTTGATAAACTTAAGTTTAGAAGTTTGTTGGTGGCAGCAGTTATTAAGAAATGGTAAATCCATCGACCGTATTTTTAAAAGAAACCGTAATATATTTTTCATTAAAAAATATAGATTTAAAAAAACATCTCTTATTTTGAATATAAATAATATTCTCCGTAATATTAATGGAAAATATATATGTGTTGTATTTTCAAAATGCCAAAAAATATTATAATCTTATGAATTTCTAATTATTATTTTCATATGATTTCTAAAATATATTTAACTTAAAAGGCTTTTTTTTAATTTTCTTTTGTATTAATTAAATATTTAATAAGGAATTTATATAAAAGTAGATATTACGAATTTTATAAATCGCTTTTCAGATCGTCTAAAACATAAATCTCATTTGAAATGTTCTAGAAGTCGATCAAGTTAATCCATTATTGAACTACTATTTTATTGACAACATAGGTATCATTCAATGTATCCAAGTGAAAGGTTAAATCTACATGAATTTGTGAATTGATAAATTTTATTCATTACAACCAAAGTATAACAAAGGTTAACATTGTATGCTCAAAAGTTTGGCTATTATTTTTGTAATATTATTATTGAAGCGAAGTTTGTGGAAGAGCCTTGCATCTGATAATCTAACCATAAGAAAGATAAGCGATATTGTTGACCACTTAGTTACTATACAGACTTTACCAAGAGGTTACGGATAAAAATATTTCCGAAATCTTTTCTATATAAACACTTAATAAAGATTGACATTTATTGAATACGGCTTATGAGCACATTCAGTATTATTAACGAAGCGAAACAAATGCAATCTATTTGTTGAATATTGTCGGTAGCCAAATATAACAATATCGATTCAAGCGATTAATATGACGTATAATTAATTTTTAGAAAATAATGATTTTCGTTTCTATTATTTTGTTTAGCAAATAATTTTATTTAGAAATCATTAAAAATTACCTAATCAAAGTTATTATTTTTATCGTAAACAGAAATAAAATAAAATCTTTCGGATAATAAATTTTGTAATTAATTGACAATTAACATTTTAAACAAACTTTAATTTGGTTAAACTGATAACTTTGTTTTATCGAATGCTTCAGAACTACACCCGGCCCTGTGGACTACTTTGCTCGATTTGAAGGGTTCCGGACGTCGCAAAGGCGGTCAGATCCGGTTCTCCTCTGAACAGACTCAAAGACTAGAGGCCACTTTTGAGAAGAGCAAATATCTCACACCTCAGGAGAGAAAATCAATAGCAAAGGCTTTAGATCTGTCAGAACGCCAGGTAATTTGAGAAACCTGTTCACTTATACAGTTTTAATGTTGTAAATAATGTTAGACAAGATTTTATAATTTAAAATATGAGTTGGTCAACTTTCTGAGATAATTTATCCATTACTGAATTTGTTTAAATACATAAATGAAATAAATATACAATTCACAAATCAGAATAATGATTTATGATTTTAAAAAAAATGTTGTATATAGAAACCAATTTGAAATACTAATACCAATTAAATATTTAAAGTTATCATACAAAATTATATAACATAAATTATAATTTTATTTATTTTATAGGTAAAAACTTGGTTTCAAAATCGACGAGCGAAATGGCGACGTGTCAAACAGGTTCGTTGATATCATAGTTTTATCATGTTTTTTAAATCATTGTATGTAGTGTATATTTGTGTATATTTACTATAGTTAGTGTATAATTGATCATTTAATAGATACTGTTATGGTTATAATTCATAGATCCATTCAGATCCATAAGATCCATATCGACTTCTTATTATCTTCTTAAGAACCTTTTTAAATTAAACAATGCACATTTTTTATTATCAATTTTAAATGTAAAATTACGATTTAATAATATCTTAATCAATTTCAACGAATTCAGAATGTTTTCATAGACTCTAGATATTATATAGAACTACATATATTAGAATCAAATATCCGAATGGGTGTCCATGCATATTTAAAATGAATTGCTGGAAAAAAATAAATATCTATTCTATAGCTAAAATAAAATGGCAGCTATATAAGCATTAAAAATTATTTATTGAAAGATATCTAATTAACTTCAACAATATCTTAATAAAAATATATCAATATTTCAAAGAAATGGAGAAAATTAAAATAAAAAATTCAAAATTCAAAATGAATATAAATATAAATATAAATTTATAAGAGTCTGATAAAACAAAGGCTGTTAGAATTTATTTTATTATACACGAGTGATAATAATTATACATACATATTTTCGTTTGAGATATACACTAAAGTTTATTGGCTCAATCGTATTAAAAATCTTCATTATCTATTTCACCTTTTTGTGATTCATTTTCAGGAATCTCCCACCGGAAAATATGACGTCATCTCATCAGACAGCGATGACGACAGAGATCCTGGTCATCATCATTCCTTTACTCAGAGAGTGTTGACTTGAATTATCCCATCGTACAATATGGTTCTGTACAATTTTGTGATTAACTGTTAGCTATTATCTTTTAAATATTGTTATAACTTGACTTGTATATAAATTCATGAACGATACGACTCCATCTATTAAAATGAATCAAATGTAGAACTATTGTAGAATGTACATAGATTGGTATAATGTATTATAAAATAACATATGTAATCAATTTAATTTTTAAAGATAAATACTCGTGTATTGAAATTATTCCATTTTTGTCGACCGCTCAAATAACAAAAATTAGCTACATAGTATATTATTAAGTCTTTTTTGTACATATTGTGTATTCTGAATTAATTTATTCTAATGTGTGATTTCATATTACATATAAATGCGCCAATAACAGTACTTAGTATAATATATTGTACAGCTTATATTTAATTAAATTTTATTTTCTCCACTATAAAGGTATGCTTATTTGTAATACATTATATTATATTTATATATACTACTTTCCCGCACTACTCTAAGGTCTGCTTTTCCCACTCTGTATCATGTGGTTTCTGTGTAATCTCTTCATAGTAAAATAATTTGTGTAACTGAGTAAAATATGTTTATCGGAAAATGTACATTTTGTTATTTCAGTTTTTTGCATGCTTGTTTTGTTTATTAAAGGATGAAAAATTGTAACTTACACAGAGGGTTTATCGTTAATCAAATTTACAAAAATATCTCTATTTGATTGGTGATTAGAGAAGTTAGTTTAAGTTATATAAAAATAATTTGAATTTCACTTATAACCTCCCATGACTTGATTATTATGTAAATATAAAGCCTGTGTTTTTAAAACAATAATTCAAATAATAAAATAACTGAAATATGCTATCCTGAACACAAATTTCGAAAATAAAGTCAATTTATTTATTTATTTTAAAGGTAAAAACTTGGTTTCAAAATCGTTTCAATAAAGTTTTATCATATTTATAAAAAAATTTAAAAATATGCATTTTAAAAACTATTTCAAGTATATATATAAAAACCTAAATTGACTCAATATTTAGTTAAAAAAATTAACTAGCCATTATTATTCAAGAATATCAAATATATAGATTTATTGAGAAAATTCTTATATAAAATACATTAATTATTATTTAGTGTGCGCTATCTATAATCAGATTTCAGCTTTGGAGATTTTACAGTTGAAAAGATATTTGATTTGAATTAAGTTGAAAACACATTAATTTCCAGTTAAAATAAGCGTATTCTATTTTTAGATTATCGGGATGACTATAAAGGGAATTCCCCTCTTCAACAGATTTGCAATGGATTTCCTATATGCGATATCAGCTCTACAAATATTTAAATCTCTGTTTAGCTAATTTTTTTTTAAAAAAGGTGCGATTGATGCCATATTGTGGCGAATTTCTTTATATTTCTGTGGACATTCAAATGAAAAATATTTTGTTTAAAAATAAAAATAGTTTAGCGAACATATTTAAAATAAAATAATACATTCATTTTAATGATGTTATAAGCAATCATTTCATTTTACTAAAATTAACCAATCAGAAACAAATCTTAACAATTTAATATTTAAATATCATTTAATAATATATTAGAAAATAGGCGTAAAAAATTTAAATGGACAATGAATCATGAAGAAATGTAACGATCTATATACTATATAAATGGCTCTAGTTAAGAATGTTGTATATTTTTTACACTCATGTATATGATGATTCTTAATTATTGTCGTTTCTCTATTTATTATCTAGCCTCGTCTAATATTTGTTGATTATTTTAAAACAAATAATATGTAATCAATGTCTCTACGAATCCATTTGTCAATCTATGATTCTATGGATTTAAATTTAAATAAAATTTATTATTCAATGTAATGCAATATATTTTAAACAATAACAGTTTTTTTATCTTCATCAACATGGAGTTTTCTGTTGACAGTATGTACTTTTTTATTGAAACTTTACGTCGAAGCAACGTGAGTGCTGTTCAGATTCATGAATACTTAAAAGCCGCCTGGCCAAATTATTCAGTAAACCTTTACAAGTGCAGCGAATTTCAAAAGAATTTCCAGATGGTACTCGATTACAGATGCCAACATTTACGAGACAATTGATGCTGAAGTCTCTCCAAAAGTTTACTCGAAATCGGGAACATATTATTGAATGTGAAGGACATCATCTTTGAAACATATCATCGTTTGCATGTTTAAATATTAATGCATTTTTATATTAAAATTTAATGAAAATTTGGGATTGTAATATATTTTTTTTGAATTAATCAAAAACGACAATAATTAAGAATCACCCTATATCCTATATATCCTGTATATGACGACTTTTGAAAATGTACATGAATTTTAATTAATAGCCCCGGCGCAATGACTTTATAGGTGGATAGGTGGAAGGGTGGAAGGTGACCCCCCCCCCCCCCCCCAACTGCATATCATATAAAATAAAGCCCCACGCACTCCTGTTAAATAAATGTAAAGATTAAAATAGAATTGTTTTAATAAGGCTTTATAATTTAAATTTATATATATAACAATAACATATATGGAGGCAATCATTTCAACGTTCGATTATCTATTAATCTATAACGATCCACTCAACATGTCCGGTCAGAACTTTATCGAGTGGATAATGTTATAATCGTTTGTTAATAAGTCAAATCTTCTCCCAAGCAATTAATAATATAAAATTGATTATTCAAGTGTACATTTAACGACCTATGCATGAAATCAATTTGCTCTAATTATAATATCATCTACTACGGATCTTTTCTATACTATATTTCATTCCAATTTTGAGTACAAATAGATACGATACTCAAAACTATGGGGCTGCTCACCTTTAAAGGCTTAGTTCATCCTTATTCGCGTGAGCTGTCAGTCAATGTAAGGTCACCTTATCTTCTACTCGACATGAGTCGAGAGCTTATTGACAGGTCCAATTGATGATTGACGATGATGGCCCCCTCACATACTTCAGTGTGAGAGAAAAATGGTAGATATTACAGAAGCAATCTAGCACATGTAAATTGTATATGCTGGTGATTGTCAAATATTTATCTGTGGGGATGAGATTTTCAAGACTTTACAAACTAACATTTCTAGTTTATAAGGAAGCCCAAGAGAAGATCGTATTAACAAGTATTTGTTCGATAAAAAATACATTAGGGGTCAGAGTTATAAAATTTAATGAAATTACCATCCGAAATTCACAAATATCCAAGAATTATTCAGGTTTTAAAATTTACGTTCGATCTCCATATTCAGATTTAGGCAGAGTTTTGAGAAAAAAAAGAAGTTTGACCTGAAAAACCTGATTTGATCGTCTTGCATTGCAAAGTGCATCTTCGCTTCGAAATAGAAATGGGTGCTACTTTTAAACTTATATTTAATCAAAATGTGATTTCTTCAAGCAAATCTATTTTGAATCATTGACCAAGATTCGATCAAGAGGGCCGTTTCGGATAGTTGCAGTTAGTTATTATTACCAACGTGTCTTCAACGATTTCATGTCATTGCCTTTATGTACGTCCTGTTAGCAGTTACAAATTTTATACGAAAACAGTTTTGAATTAGAATTAACGAGATATTTAGGAAACGTATAAAGCGTTTAAGATTTTTTTATTATAAATTTATGGAAAATTAATAATATAAATTATGTAAAGTATCATTTGTTTGTATGATTATCAAAAATGACATGAATATTATGCCAACCATGTACAAATTCTCGTCTTTAAAAAACTATACGTAATCAATGTAATATATTGAAGCTAATAAATTAATGCAATGACCAAGTTATTTTTCACTCATACGTTTATAACTAGTTTTACAAAATTCCATTCAAGTTAATCAAGTTTTAAAAAAAATATTTTGTCTTCTAATAAA
>JAUZNC010058734.1:0-10987 GCA_034780395.1 Vannuccia rotundouncinata
CATTTATATGGGACAGCACGGCTCTACAGGATATGTTGCGAGTTTAAATTTATCCGTGGTCCAGGTTCGGTTTGAGGAGGCCGAGGGAGGTGCAGCTTTCAATACATATCTAATGAATAATGACTTTGAAAATAAAAACATGGAGAATCATCAACCATTTGACATCCCAGGCGAATTTGCAAGACTATAACCGTCGGGGGACGAATGCCCGCCTACTCCCAAGTAGAGGAAAACGAAGCGTGTGGTGTTTCCAAAGCTCAGTCTTTCCCTTCTTCCCCTCCCAATAAATCTGGACCAATCAACCCAATCCCAACCATAAACGGTAGTGCAGAAACCATATTTTTAGAAATTGAACGCATAAAGACTAAGGCACTACATTGGCTGATAGATAAGCCTTTGCCTATATTTAAATTAAGTGCTGATAAAAATACATGCTGTAAACTTTTATAATTGTTCAATTTTATTCTTCCAAAATGCTCTTTCGCTTTTTATAATTATTTTACTCTCATATTTTTTTAGCTTGTAATTCCTCTTTTAAATGCCTTCCCCTCCCTTTCAATAAACGCTATTTTTATAATATTTCATATTTTTATATTTATTTTATATCACATTATAGTTAGAATGGGAAAAAGTCATATGTCCATAAAGAATAGTATATTTTAATAAAGATATATTCAAAATACAAAATTCTAACTACTTCGGTAGTGTCTAGTGGAGCGATAGTCCATAATCGTCCAACACAGTCGTTTAGGATACTTACAAAATATATAAGAAATAATTACTAAAATATAAAGTCGAGGTGGGATTCTAATATAAAAATATAAATGCACCGAATATTAACTCAATAAATGCTCTATCACGCTTTAAGTTGAGGTGAGAATGTTGTTTTGTTTATAGGAAACTCTTGCGGGGGAGGAGTGAGAGGTGATGACATTAGCCAATCACTGCTGGATAAGTGATTTGATAAGCGAATGGCCAATGAAAATATGACACTTGTAATTATTATATATGCAGATGGCATGAAGAGTTTCTGGAATGGAATGTTTTGTTCCTTGCCAGTACGTTTCTGCAAAAAATAAAATATTTAGATATTCCTTTTAGTTAGATTTTTTATTGTAATAAATTAAGTATTTTGTATATATATAAATTCGCTTTATTAAATTTTAAAATATTAAAAAAACTAACATAAAGTTGATATTCTCCTAACACTGCTTTAAGCCCACGTCGTTCAAACTCCCGCCTTTCCTGTATGAAATACATTGACGTAGACAGGATTCCATTTGAAAATTTGTAAAGCAGGGAAAAGTTTAGGTTCATATTGCATTTTAGCATCACGACTTGATGATTGCATGAAAAGATAGAGGTTGAATTTTCTGCCCAAATCATAAGTGAATGTTTCCGTTTGTAAAACAGGCGGCTCCAAAATATAAGTACTATTGGGGAGATGGTGTAGTATTAAGGTTATGACTGCATCCAGATTTATATCAATGAAGTCAATTTTTTAGCACATTTCACACGATACATATAATAGCGGATACAAATATTTGTCTGCATAATTGGATGAAACAGACAATCGAAAATAGTGATAGCCGGCAGTTTAAATTGACCGCGAAACACTTTATTAACACATGTAGATGAAATTGATAAGAGCAGGAAAAATACGACCGTTTTCCAAAATATTTTCCAATTAATGAAACAATATCCCTTATCTTTCCTACTTATACACTAGAATAACTATAAAAAAGAGTCTAAATGAGTTATTTAAAAAAATAAAATATGTATTTTTCTCTAAAGCATATGAGTTCAATGCTAGTCGTGGGACCGAGCATGTCTGGAAAGACAACATTTGTGGAAAATTTGATTACTCACCGTAATGCAATATATGATAAGCCGCCAAGACAAATAAAATGGTTCACCGGCAGTCAATATGATGGACCTAAAATGAACAAGGATGAATATAGCATATATTAAGGATTACCTGATTCCTTCGATAGGGTTGAACCCTATGATTTGGTTGTTTTCGACGATTTAATGAATGAGATGGAAAACTTCAAGGTTTTTAGTAATTTATTTACGCGCATGGTTCATCATACACCTTGTACTGTTATTTAAATCAGTCAGAATCTTTTTCAAGGTGGACAAAAGGCGCGAACACGTACTCTTAATACTCAATATATGGTCCTTTTTAAAAATCCACGCGATGCAAGTCAGATTGACATACTCTCACGTCAGATGTATCCTAAAAAGGGGAAATTCCTGACTCATGCATTTGAAGATGCAACTTCGAGGAAACCACATGCATACCTTTTCATCGATTTAAACCAAGAAACACCTCAAGAGTTACGCATACGTACACAAATTCTACCGAATGATGCTCCACAAATCGTTTACCTACCATAATTTTAAACAACACCATTAGCTATAAACAATCGAGAGAGAGAAAGAGGGTAATATATATATATATATATGTGTTATAAACAAAACGATGAACTTACAAAGAGAAAAACAGATTAGAACATTTATTATCCAACTAATTGCAAGTCGAGGAAATAGAAAACGTTATACGGCTCTCATCAGAAAGGCGTCACCTCAGAAGATACGAGCTATAACACAGATTGCCTATCACTACTTAAAGGAGGATAGAAGACTCAGCCCAAAAGTCAAGTAACAAATTGCTCGAAACAGAGAAAAAAATGTTAACTTTGCCAAAAACTGTCTCTCACATACTCGTCGTTACAAGGGTAGAGTACACTGTAAACCAGAAGGTATTAAAAAAGCACGTAAACTTTTAATCGATCAGAAAGGAGGAATATTCCCAGCATTCATCTCTCTTTTTATTGCATTGGCAACGGCCGCAGCCCTTATCGCCGCAAAAGCAGCGGTCGCTGGAGCTGTAGCCGCAGGTGAAGGAACAATCGTCAATAAAATCGCAGTAAATTAAAATGTCAAATACTCTTTTCCGCCGCATGGTTGTCATCCCAGAACTGCATTATACACGTATGATAATGAATGAACCTGCTACTATAACAAATGAGAATTTACCGATCGATCAGCAGCAAAAAATGTATGCAAGTACATTATTAGATGACCGAAAAATGGCTAGATCAGCAGAGAAGTCGTCTAAAGAAAATATTCCTCCTCCTCTAAAAAAGATCCACTTTTCAGTGAAATTATAAAAACATCAATTGATAAGTTTGCAACACAGCGTAGGAAACGTGCATTACTATTTTTAGTAAAATTCGGTTTAATGATCGGATTGAGTGGGATGATGCTGGAGTGGTGATAATTGATTCAATACTAATACCTGGAATTCATAATCTAGACCTAATCTATTTTGCCACACATTCACCTAAACAAGCTCGTCAAGATATTAAAACAAATGGATGGGAATTATTTCATACACTCTTACCTGGAATTACAAACTTACCTCCAATTTTAAGCCTACAAAAGACAACAACTACCAAGTCTCCTCCTATTTCTACTAGAGCAGTATCCTCTAATGATGAAGAAGAGTCTCAATCTGATGATGAACAAACCGATTCATTATCATTATGGACAACTGCATACAGCTCATAAACAATTTATGCATATATTCTTCTTAATTTTCAATGAATCCGGCATCACTTCTAAATTGCTGCTGTTGTCTAAATAAACCTGTAGAATCTGAAAATAATCTCAATATTCAAATAGAGTGTAATAATGTGTGCTGCGCTACACCATCACAACCTTCTAAGTGGCCTCTACTACAACGCTTCACTTCATACGGAGAAGTCAAATCGTTGATGAAGGCGAGCAGTCTCATTGAAAACGAGTAGAAAATTGGTTAAAATATCAGTGGGCCTACTCTCTACACAAACCAGCACGACGGAAGTATATGGTGAGAAAAATGGATTCTCAATGACAAGCAGACCTTGCAGAAATGCAGCTCTTTGCTCGAGAGAACAAGGACCATCGTTATCTGATGACTGGGATTGATATTCTCTCACGCTATTCATGGACAGTCCCAATTAAGCAGAAATCAGCCGTCTCCCTCCATGCTGCGTTTAAAACCATATTCAGGAAGATGACACACGGTCGAGTGCCCCACCGCCTCCAAACGGATCAGGGTATTGAGTTTGAAAATAGACTTGTACACAATTATCTCCGAGAAAAGTTTGGATTTGAGCAATTTAGTGTTGAAACAGAGTATATGGCTGCAATTTTAGAAAGATTTAATAGAATACTAAAATCACGCATGTGGAGAGCCTTCACAAGACAGGGGAATCACAAGTGGCTAACACTCCTACCGAAACTGAAATGAAACAGATGTATGGTTATATATACATAGAGAAAGTACTAATGACTCATCCAAAAAAAAGAAGACAAAATTTGTAATGGGAGATCATTTACGAATTTCACGCCATAAGGCAACCTTTAACAAAGAATATGAACCCAACTGGTCAGAAGAGGAATATATCGTACATAGTGTTAATTCAAAGTTTAGCCCAGTAATCTATCGTATACGTACACTGGATAATAGTGAAATCATTGAAGGCTCATTCTATAAGCAGGAATTGCAGGGCGTGAGTGATCGTGAAGGATACACTAGAATTGATCAGATATTGCGTACACGAGGGAGAGGGGTGAAAAAAAGAGGCGCTTGTCCGTTGGCGGAGTTATAAAACAACCTACATGGATAAAATATAGCAAAATTAAGAGAGTTCAAGATGACCCATACTATTTCCGGTTTTCATGATGTCCTACCCAACAATGTAAACTATAAAGCAGAAGAATTAAATACCCCATCTCAGTATCTAACCCAACTACGCAATCCAATTGAGCTGGCAGATACTTCTGATGAGTGGGAGATGGGACTTGTTGAGATCTCTTTCATAAATGCGCTCAATACTATTGATACGGAGAGCATCACAGTTTCATCACCCAAACAAGTTCAAAATCGAGAACTTACGATTGATAGAATACCAAAGCCTAAAATAGAACATCTATTTAAAAAGAAAAACTGGTATAATGATCCGTTTATTTTAGGTATGAAGGATGTCATTGAGGGTACAGAGTTTAGTGTAATGCCAATGCCTGTGGACATTAAAAAGGACAACTGGTCTCTAATTTATGGTGCACAAATAAAACGATACGTTTTTAAACAGAATTTGGAAAATTTCCGAAAACTCAGTGTAACCAAGCATTTGGCTATTATACTAAGATTTCATTCTCTAATCGGTACTACTACAGATCTTATGGAAATATTTGACATTGAGAACATCATACATAAACTATACGTGATTTTACATCTACAGAATCCAGTGTAATAGCAGAATATCCAGCGGCCGTTCGTAGACTTGAATACAACTTGTTAAAGTTAATAATCGAACCTTTTGAGGATGATAATGATTTTGTCAGAGATGGTGGTAATAATATTAAAATCGCGACTGGAAGTTTTACCCAGCATGAAAAAGTCTACATTCCCCTGGTCATTATCAGAGTCCTATGGAGTTTGAGCAAGCCATTAATAAAACATTATTGAAAACTAAATATAAAACGAATCTCGAATATGATGCAGCCTTCATTAGATTTAAAGGGATTTTCTCAAATGATGCTCGGAAATGATTGTTGGTGTCGCGCTTGTACCAGTACTACTGTATATTTCTGAACAAGCGTTTTTGGTGATTCTATCGTCATTCTATATGATACCTCGTTTTATGTCCCCTGTATGAAACGCTCAATTGATACCATCTTGAATAAAATATGATACCGTCAGCTTACACCATTTATTGTGGCAAAAACTGTTGTTACACTCCACTTTCGAAAGCGTCTATAAACAATGATGAAGAAATTTTATCTCATTATAACAACTAATCATGGTTGGACACTCGATGCCAATGAAATGTGGTAGATTTCCATCCATGGCCGGAATGCGAAAACATGTGCTCCCGTAAATAATGTTCTACATAGTCTCTACTCTGATGTCAAACTGATTAAGGGTGAGAAACATCTGGAGAGAGGAGTACAACTATATCCCTATCGTGCTATTCTCAGCAATATTTTCTATTCTCCAATATAAAACATGGTTCCCAACTAGCTGCAAGCGTTTTTTCTAAGGATTCGGGTGGTGTTATGGATGATGTCGCGAATGTAGTTCATGTAGCTCGACTGACAAGCCCTCTAAATAGCAAAACTTTCTCAATATGTGGCCCCTTTTGGCTCGATATGGTTTCGCAGAATAAATACCTACTCAATCAATTGGATTTTCAAATTAAACTTATTCGAGCCAAGTCAGATTGAGGGTTGAGGGTGGTCGAATTAAAATTCTCGATGCAATGCTACATATCCGACGAGTTAAAATTGCGCCAAATATAATTTTGGAGCATGAGAGACAACTTCTAATCCATAATGCTATATATCCAGTATAGTATACTGAAATGCTTACCTATACCATCCCGCAGGGGAGCATGAGTCATAATAAGGATGGGGTTGTTTCGTGGACATATGCCCAAGTTGATTATTGTGGGAATGGTTGATAATAAGGCTTATAATGGCGATGTTACAACAAATCCCTATAACTTTTAACATAATAATTTAAATCATATGGCTCTCTATAAGGATGGAACAAGTTTACCCTTTAGACCACTGACTTCCAACTATACAACTGGAATGTGCACTCGTGAATACATGACTCTCCTACAAAGTCTCGAGCTCTTTAATCGCAATGATGATTTTGGTATTACACTTGAGAAATATGCTTGAGGTGGATATAACCTCTGCGGTTTCAATCTGACACCTGATCTCTCTCTTACGGAACATGCTCAGCCTTTTCAGGAGGGTAATCACCGATTGGAGCTCAAATTTGCTAATGCACTTGCAAGAACTATACATTTAATCCAGCATCCAGTGTAATAGCAGAATACTAATTATCAATAAAAATCCACAATTTTCACAAAACTATTTTCTTGGAGTATATCCTCTGAATCAGCTTCCAGCAAATCCTAAAAATATATCACTTGGATTTATAGTCAATATAGACACTGCTAACCTACCTGGGACGCACTGGATCGCCGTGGTCATTCTCGATTATACTCGAAGAGAAGTGTTTGACTCGTTTGGGGAAACGACCCCACCCCGCCTACAACTATGGATGAATAAACATTGTCCTCAAAGTTGGATTTTCAATAGACAGTTTATTCAGGGACCATTAACTACTATATGTGGTGCTTATCACCGTCTTCTGCTTAAACATGATATGAATGATATACAAAAACAATTACTCACATGTAAAAATGCTGACTCATATGTACTTTCTCATATTGAAAATTATTTTCCATAATTATTTGCTACTTTTAATAGTCTTGTATGAATATAAATTTGATAATGCTGATTAGAAATCGTTGTATACATATGCATTCTTTTTATAATTTAAATAAAAAGAGATTGATAAACTCAATTTGCTATTTTCTTAATATTTGTTTGATGTGTGGGTATAAACAATATACAACTAGGTTTAAATACATCGACTTAATGAACATGTCTATTAGCAATGGATTTCATATTATTCTCCCCAGCAATGTTAGTCAAAGAGTTTCCGACGAGACTAATACGCTCTCGGAATATATGATTCAAATGAATACACCTATTGATCCCGAAAATGATGCTGATCAATGGGATATGGGTCTTGTGGAGATGTCATTTGTGAATAGCATAAAAACCATAAACAGAGAATCTATCGACATCGAAGTTAGGAAAAAAGTGAACTACACACAACTACATATTACAGGACTTACTCATATAGATCCAAACAACATAACTCAGGTAATGCTTCTCCAAAGAAAATTTTGGGAAATGTATAGATTCCGAAACGATAACATTGATGAAGGTGAAGGGTGGTTTATCTATAACTCCAAGTTAAATCGAGTTATGTTTGAGACAGATATTGAACATTTTGAAAAAGTTTTTTTAAGCAATCCTATTGCTAGCTTGGTAGGTTTCATCCTCTAGTTGGAAAAATGGATGCCTACAAAAGAGACCAGCACAAGGTTTTACTAAATCGATTCATTACGGCTATTCAGTCAAGAAAAAAACGGATAGCACCACATGTTCCAGCAATACATATTACAGAAGAAGGATATCGGCTTCTTGTCCTTAAACTTGATCAAGATGAGCAGAGTCCCACAATCAATACAAGTGGAAAAAAATGGTGTAATTTGAAATGGAAAATAGATAAAATAGTTTAATACTCCATCCCATCTGGTCATTATAAATCATCAGAAGAATTGGTAAACATTATCAATAAAACAAATCTACAGAATGAGTATGGGATTACTTTCTCCTTTGATGCTGCTTTAATTCGAATCAAATGGTACTTTCCGCTAGTAAGAGAACAGAAAATATCTCTACTGCATAAGGAACAACTGGAGCATATTCTGGGATTTTCAGAATTGAAAATAACTAAAACCACAACTACAAAACATCCGCCAGTTCTACAGAGAGGAATTCATAGTCTATACGTCTATTGTGATGTATTTTTTGAGACGATTGTTGGAAACTCACTTGCCCCGCTTTTGCGAACAGTTGGCTTCCCTACTATTGCTTTTGGTGAAAACGTAGATATTATCTATAATAATCCGATGTATGTACCCTATAGGAAGAGTTATATCGATACTGTTGCAATTAAAATATGCGATGATACTGGACGCGTTGTGCCCTTTATTGAAGGGAAAACTGTTCTTATTTTGCACTTTCGTAAACGATCATAAACAATTCTCTGAACTAATAAACATTTTATCAACTATATATTCGTCTTATCATGCTAAATATTTAATATACTACAGTTATATTATTCTTATTAAAACTTAAAGTATACTTTTTTGTATATCTTTTAATAGAAACTTTATTTTTTAGGAAATAAACATATTAATTCTAAACATTTTTACTTTTCTAAGTCTTTATATTAAGAATTAAATAACAAAAACTGTTTAATGAGTAGGGAAAAGATGAAAAATTCATAGTATATTATCCTAAAATATCACAGGAGATACACAATAGGATAAATATATGATTGGAACTCAATAAAAAAGTCCATTTAACATGGAGAAAAATAAAACTCTGTTGTGCACAACTGTAATAAATTATAAAAACTCCATTTATCAAAAAACCTTTGTGAATATGTAAAACTCTTCATGTCCAAATACTCCATTTTAAATGGAGAAAATGATATTAAAATTATGTAAGTCTAGGCCCCTTTGCCTCCGGTTCACAAACGCGAGGAAGAATGTTCTGTCTTTTCCTCGCAGGCCTCTCACTCGGTCCATTAAGAAGATTATTACCATAGGGCAGGCTTTGATTGATAGACAGCCATGCTTTCTTATCCTCAAAGAAAGAAAGAGTTTTCTTCGAGTACGTAAAGTTCTCCACTTGATGAATATTTTCGATCCGATACGGCGTTGTGTGTTCGAAAAGGTGGTCTGCTCCTGAAAGGCCTTCTTGTAATTCTTGTGAGTGATCTCCATGTTGAGCGTAGCCCGTTGTACTCCCTTGACTCGCTATAATTCCTTGCCGTCAATGGCCAACATGGAGTAGCACTTCGACCGGAGCAGAATCCACTCGCGAAACGGTTTCCCGGCAGCCTCGTGAACCCCAATCTGACTATCATTAAAAATGACAGAACTGAGGAATTCAGGTATCGAAGAAAAGGTTAGCAAGCTTTTCTGTGTGGTGCAGAGGCGAAACTTCATTCTAAAAGATGGAGATTATATGGTATAAGAAAATCAGCTAATAATATAATTTTAATAGATATTACTCACTGTTTTCGGACGTTCTCCATGGTCTTTCCGAATAAAGCATTATTCCGGAGCTTGTAGTAATCCTTCTCGAATAAGTTGGATGCCACCTGACGTTTCCGAGAGTAATAAGAGATATACGGCTCGAAGAATGCCGACTGGTTGAACCGAAGAGCGCGTCGGATTCGAATAAAATTCATACCCTGTATTAGGTAGAACTGAAGCAGCCGGTCGTGAACCACATATTCTTTCTTGTCCCAGTGTGTCAGGAGAAGCTTCGTAGTGCCTCTATCACACATTGTCCTTGTCGCCGTTGAGATGACGCCATTGTTCCCTCATGAAATCCGCTGTGTAGGTTCTGTTGATAGCTAACCAATGGAGGTAAAGCTAACGGCATTGACATTGGAAAGAAATGTTAGCATAATCGCTGAAGTTTATTTTGAAGCTGCTTGAGGAATTGAAAACCCCTTTAAGAGAAAAAAGGCGTAAAATATCAGGTGGTCTACACATTTTACATTTTTCCATGAAAATGCTAGACCCCACACTGCTCAATTGACACAAACGAAACTCGTAGAATTAGGCCATCAAGTTGTGCCACATCAAAGGAATAAATTACAACAGCAAAGAAGACGTTCAAGTTACAATTAAACAATGGATTCAAAACAAACCACCAGATTTCTGCAGAAGAGAAATTCATATGCTGCCAGACCGAAGGAGAAGATGTATCTATTTGTAGTTTTATATGTTTGTTTTTTGAAGAATTTTTACATACTAAAGTATATGTTTACATGTTTATGGCATATGATGGTTGGTAGGTGTGTTTTTACCATAAAAAACGTATTACGTTACGTTGCATTATGTGCATTTTGTGCATTTCCACAGAACTTGTGCAAATCCGGAGATCTTTAATCAATAACACAGTAAATAATTCTGAGATATAATCAAGCATTGATTTTGGTATTCATGAAATCTATATAGTTTTTAGAATTAGAAGCATAGATTTAAAATATATCTATTATATATAGGTAAATATATAGGTTTCAATGCATTTAGGGTTAGTAATTTCACGCGAAATATTGATATATATAGTTTGAAAACGGGAGCCGTAGGCGAACGTTTTTATATAGATATCAATATTTCAAGTGCAATTACTAACCTAGATGCATTGAAACCCATGTATTTAAATATTTAAATACCGACATCTATGAACTTCTGCATTT
>JAUZNC010058735.1:0-10985 GCA_034780395.1 Vannuccia rotundouncinata
TAGTTATTATCATAATAATTATACTATTTTTTTCAAAATATAGAAAATTGTAATTCATAGTATTTTCATGTTATGTTCATAGTATTATTACTAATTTTTATCAAAATATAGAAAATTGTAATTCATAGTATTTTCATGTTATGTTCATATAGTATTTTTTAATATATAGTAAAAAATGATATTTTCTTAGTATGAAAATAGTATTTATATCAATAAAGTTTTAATTTACTATGAAATTGTTATTTTTTTCCATTTTTCGTTTCGCTGGGGGAGAACCCGTTTCTATACCACAAACAATGGCAACACACTCACTGTGGAAGCAACTTTATCTTTATTCAATAAAGACATTATTCTTCAGAAACTCAGTGCTGTAAAAAATGGAAAGGCGAGCAAAGACATACTTCAATGGATTTCGAAAGAAGGTTTCCTCAGTTTGGTAGAGATGCATTATGTCTGGAAGGTTGCAGATATAAGACCGTAGGAGAAAGTCAAACCATTAAATAGCGAGAGTCAACTCAGACCTATATCGATTTTGAATGGAACTGGAAAGATTCCCAAAAATTTATCTGTGATCTTTACAAGCTCAATATAAATCTTTCCAATAACCAACATGCATACGTCGCAAATGCAGGAAGGGACCTATAAATTAAATTTTTTATCTCATTGTATTGTTAATATTTATTTTTCATGATTTTTTTTACTAGGAGATTCTTACTGAATCTGAATCAGAACGTTCTGACAAGGCCCGAAAAGTTTCTCCGGATAATGTATGTATTTTAGCTTTTATTTACTTTTTGTAATATATTAGTAATATATTATTGATCGTCATAATTCAAAGAATTTACGTCACTTTACGCTAAACTCAAACAACAGACAATCTTTGCATACAGTCAATTTTAGCTAATAAGTAAATAAGTGGCTGTTACCTAACTGTATAAAGTAAACTGGTTTTATACATGTTAATGTTAAAAAACTTTCTTTAATTTGTCCGATTTTCATGTTATTTATTCAAAACCAAATTCGGGCCGTCCTCAAAAAGTTTTGCGGCTGATATAGTAAGTGTTTTTTGTTGAATCTCTGTTATTTAGAATAAACGAAGAAACACATTTATAATAGAATGTCTTTATTATAGTATAAGTAAGTAGTACCGTGTGGTCGGAAGACGACCGTGGGCGTATCCTTATATCAGTAGTAAAAACTGTCAAGTGAGCTAAATCGATAACATTCAGGTTGACAGAGTAAGCATTCTGACAGCAATATATAATAATACAACATTGTTAAATATGAAAATGAATGTAAATAAAATGAAGGTTCAACATTTTTAAAACTTCTTAACGCATATATTATAGTATTGATTCATTGAAGACACCGAAATATACCAACATTTTCTATTGTATCTTATTGATTTCTCAATAATTGTTGTGTATTACGTCCTCATCAGAAGAAGAACAGCTGCTGCCTCTACCATTTAATATAAATTACAGATCTCCCAGTCAAGCATCTAACCTATCATTCCATCCTGTTTGAATGTCATCTCCTGTGACCCCGTCTCACTCCAAAAGTTCTCTCGCTTCTAAGACTAATATTTCCAACGACTACAAGGATACCGAGGGTGATGTGGATTCTATTTGTCCCGTTGATATAACTGACGATACCTTCCGGGTGGGTAGGAGTTCGCACCAAACTAGAACGCCCACAGGACCGGCCAATGCTCGCAACTCGAAGAGAAAGTTTTAGTATAAACAGACGTATACCAAGTACAACACTGATATTGCTAACCTCGCCCAGGAAATATTAGATAATACGTCCTCCACCCGTTGTCCGATTGCCGTCCCGACTCTTGAGGCTCACTTCCGTAGTTTATATGAAGTCACTAATAACATTGTTCGTTTCTTCCCATGGCCGAGTTCCCATAGGCCTGAACTCCTTAATAATTTCATTTCGCCGGCCAAGATCGTCCCGCGCGCAGTTTGAAGGCTTGAAATCCAAAACCAGCCCTGGGTTTGACCGTATGGGCTTAATTGCCACCTCGTCAGAAACGATCCTAACGGTATCTTGATCAGCTTTCTAGCCAACCTCTGCCTCTTGTTTGGTAATTGCCCCGACCAATGGCGCAGCTGCCGAACGGTCCTCCTTCCTAAGGGCGACAATAGCGCGAACCCCACCGTTATTAATAACTGGAGATTCATTTCGATCAGTCCGGTAGTGATGCGTGTGTTCCATAAAGCGCTCTCCCGTCGTCTTAATAATTGCTGTAAATTGAGTTTGGGTTTGTAGCGGAAGCTTTCGCTTGCGAATCCTCGGCCCGTGTGTTACAGAGTCTTATCACGCTCAGCAAGAGGCAATTCTTAGATATGCACGCAGTCTTTCTCGACATTAAGGGAGCGTTCGAGGAAGCGCTTGTTAAAGCGAATATACCCAGTAAATGACCAATTATATCCTGTCTACCTACCGGAACGCGACCACCGTTATCGAGAACAACAAAGAAGTATCCGGAGTATATTGCTTTCATGCGAGGAGTTAAGCAAAGGGGACCCGCTCAGGCCATTCATTTTCCACCTTTTCATCGACCTTCTCGTTCGGGACTTTACATTTAGCAAGCTCGGCCCCCAGGCCTGTACGCGGGACGGAATGTGCAGACCTCGGTTTCGCTGATGATATAGCCCTCATCAGCCCTCGGACAACAAGGAAAGTATGACCACGCTCTTAAAGCGGGCCAAGCATGGTTATGAGCTCATGGGCTTTCAGTTTAACACGAAGAAAAATAACTCCCTCTCAATTACTTGTAACCGTAAGATCAAAACCTATAAGCAGGATCTGTCTTGTTTGTTTTCCATATACGGTGAGGAGATCAAACCCATGGAGAAACCTTCGGTTGCTCCATCACCGCCAGCAAGAAGGTTGCCGTTAAGATCCTAGGTAAGCTCGATAAATAACTGGAGGGTTACCTTACGGCTATTACCAACACCCGGTTTGGTTGTCTATTGCTAATTATTACATTCACCATTCCTAATAAATCGTTTGAAAATTTGTAATTCTGAGATAAAAAGGTAAGTTTTTGGTTTTTAAATTATACCAGCAACGTTCGTTAGATGAGATGTTTGCGAAATATAGAAGCAATTTTGTATCAAGCATAAAAGTTCGGTTTTGCAATAGTATTATTTTACGAACGTAACATACAAGATTAAATAATGTTAAACCTCCAAATTAATGTAAATATTTAAAAAAAAGGTTAGCAGTAATAAACTGGTTGGTTTTATTTAATAAGTGATTTGAAAATGTGCAAATCAATTAATAAAAAAATATGATCTGGCGGAGTCAAATATATAATATAAACCTGTATTTCTTTAAAATGCAAGAAATGTTGTCTATAGACTATAGTCGCCAGAAAAAGTTATTCAATAATTATCAAATGTATTAATTAAACTATTCCCATAATTAAACACAAATTTTTAAAAGTGTAATGCACCGCACAATAATTTCATCGTTAATAGAATAATTGTATAATAACTTTATGGTTAAAATTATAATTTACTTAGTTACTGTAAAGTTGTTTTTAACAGTTTATGTTATATTTGATAATTGAATGTGTCACAACAAATTTGTAACTATTATAAACTAAAGGATGCGATAACAATTAACCAATAAGGATATACTAACTTAACATATTTGAATTTATATAGCCGTTTGGAGAGATAACTTTGCTGTCCCTCCCATAAGACCGTAAATACCTATAATTATTGTACCTATTATTCTTGTAGGTATTCATAAATACTGCATATCAAAATGCAATAAAAGTACAACCGTATCAATATTACAGATAACCTACAAATCCTCAATCAATTATAGTGTTAGTCAAAGTTCTATGAATTATCAAATGTAGGTATTAATTAAAATAATCCGATGGTTAAATACACATTTATAAAAAGTATAATGCCCGCTAAACCAATGTTCATCGTTAAATTTAATTATTGTAAAGTTGTTTTTAGCGGCTTATTTTATATCAGTTTTAGTTTAATTTTATTCTACCTGTTATTCTATAACATTGGTATTAGGAATTAAAGTTGTTATTTTAAAAAAACGTATTCGAGAAATTTAAGTCTGTATAATTACTGTATGTGATTACTGATATAATTATTTTTTTCTTTTCAGATACAATCAATGAATCATGGTTACAAATAATCTAAAAGAATCTACAAAAAAACTGCTTCATTTTAATGTTCTTAATCTTTATCTTCTTTGAAGGAACATTTACAATGCATTTTTTAATTCATGGAATCCATAATCTTTATTTTTTGCACATATATAGGACTTATTAATATTACATTTTAGTAATTAACATTTGTTACCAGTTGTCATATTATATACTTGTTCTGTTGTACACACAATAAAATTGCTGTTTTGAGTATTTCTCAGTTTGTAATTATACTTATTTTCATTTATTTTGTACAGAATAAATATTACAACAGTAACCTGAACTTTTTAACGAAAACATTTTAATTGAATGCGGGTATAATATTTTAGTTTTTTTAATATGAGTAACATTAATGTGTGTACCGAAAATAAGTCTTGTTTTTATAAGCAGGTAAATAAATTTTATATTTCGCCCATTTTTGTAAAGTATAATTAGAAAAAAAAATAATTTATAACTTCTTTTTAACTATTTTGCTAGGTACTTAATTTTCTAAGTAGTTTGTAAGCGCCACGATAAAATTTTGATAATTTGCTAAAAATTGTTAAGTTGTTTGTAAGCGCCACGATAAAACTTGGATAATTTGTTAAACTTAAAAAAATTTGTTAAGTACTTGTAAGTACTTACAAAAATTTGTTTCAAGCTAACTAAGTTCGGGCTTATTAACGGTTAGACGACGTTTGGGGTGACTTTGTTACCCCAAACGATTTTCATTAGGCTGCCATTTTTTTATAAATTTGAATCTGACCTCAAGAATTTAGGACTTTTCTGCGTTTTGGGGTTTATATATCATATGCAAAAATCAATTACCTATCTATATCCATATGGATATCCCAACAACTTAGTAGTTAGTCGACGTTTGGGGTGACTTTGTCACCCCATTCAATTTTAGTTATAAAATATGGATAGTATAGTCTTCCATCATAATTTAAATAGAAACAATTATACTGTGATATGAAAATGTATTATAATTAGTTAACAGAGCAACGTTATAATATATTCAGGAGTCTTTTTGATACACAAATAGCATTATTGTGAGAATTTAAAAAGTTCGACAGGTACTAAATAACCTTGTGTAGGTTGTGTAGACGTTGGGTTGTGTCCTTAAGGACGTAGAAACTCATAAATTTATTTGGGCCAAAACAAAATCACATTTTCGTTGACTTGGATTCGCAATTTAACCAAATATTGCAGCTTCTTGTAGAATCTTAGACGTATATTCTTGTCTGACCGATCAGAGAGAGAACACTCAATTTCACTCATCAGATGTAATAATTGTTTGTAAGTATTTGTGAAATCCTATTGACTTTACATAAATAAAAAACAATATTATTATGTAATAATTGTTAGTAACTATATACTCTGTGTATACGTAAATTACTAACTGTTTTTAATTCACCTAATAATTACATGCACTATAAAACTATAAGAGTTTTATTATAATAATTATCTTTTATGGAATATTTTTTTATAAATAATCAAAGAACGTTCTAAAATTTGTTCATAACTATAATATATGGTAATACATATTTATAAGTAAAATATCAATATTGTATATATACTTTAGAAAAATATATAAGAGTAAATAAAATATATATTATAGCAAAAAAAAATCGAAAAATATAAGAAAATTCTTACTTTCAACATTGGGGTAACAAAGTCACCCCAAACGTCGTCGACTCAAGTTTTTTTAAGGCGTCGTCTAACCGCTAAGTTATCTATGTTTTTTTTCTCGGGTAGTCCATCGCCGGGACTGAGCACGTACGGGTGCGCTTAACGAGCAAAAACGGTTCCCCCTGTTCCTCTTTCTTTCTCAGCCCCCTTCTCGCCCTACTGGTTATCCCGGTCCGCCGGTCGGGTTTCTCTTTGGGCAACCGGGGTAGTAAAACAGTGAAGACAGTCCATCCGAAACAGATTCTAAATACCACACATAATACCCCAGCCAACACGACGACACCGGCGTCTCAAAGCAGAGACAGGGTCGTCACCATCTCTCAACGCGGGTTGGACCTAACTACGATACACCGGCAGGTTTTACCAGTCCAATAGAGGTCTACGGCTAACCGGCAGCCTCTTAACCGATATGCCCAACCGGCCTATAACCGTTCTATGGCCAATCGCAACGTACAGTCAACCACGACCCAGCTGCTTGGATCAGCCCACCAGACCCGTTACCGTCGACCCGGCATCCCAAGCTATTATATATTGATGACTAGGATTGTATTGATCCTTGTTAAAAAGAAATATCTTACATTAAGATACATATATAAATTGTTGATAAAACAGTATGCGATATAATAGAACAATAATATACATAACATATTCAGTCTACTCCGGCTTATCGAAACACAAATCGAATCCACAAAATTTTGCCTATTGATAAACTATTATAAAGTGGCTAATAGGAACACCGGCTAATGTGAACAGAATTTGTAGAACGCTCCTTGTACATTGGCTAATTGGAAAAACTCATCTACGCAGTATTGTATATATACCCTTATTTGGGGATTATAAATAAATTTGAAGACATAATTTTCTGTTATGCTAATGAATCTAAACCTAACCAAACCACGTTAATTATTGACATGTGTATTGGGTGAGAATATTAAACTGGATAGCTAATTGCATCATCTATTATATTACTTCGTGTTTGAATCACCTATTAAATAACGATCCCCATTGTGGGTACAACTATGCGAATTACAGACCACATATATGGGATTACCACAATGACATGAGTGTCATTTTATAATTAATGAGACAAGTAAAGGCTTGCCTTATAATAGATTTATTATGTTTAAATACAAATGTCTAGTTGGATCAATATAATCCATTATTTAATCCTAGGAATTATTAAGTTGAAAGTTGTTTTCAAAAAGTAGATTTTCTATTATATTACTAATTGGTTATTATAATTAAAAATCGTAAAATTGAAATTTGCTTATAACAATCAACTTATACTACTTCAACTTATACTACTAAGAATTGATTTTAATCTATTCAGAACGAAAATGATAACATTTTACCTGTTCCGATTAGCCGGAGTAGACTGCATTAAACAGTCTGACTAATACAAATTACAATAATACATATGATCGTTATATGAAGACAAAATGCGAAGTATTTTAATTCTAAAAATTCAATTATGAATAAATATTATACAATATAACAAGAAAAAAACTTTTAGCCAAATCACACAGAATATTTAAATATCTTTCAAATTATCAAGGTGGGTACACTACTATAAATTAGTGACCGTTTAATACAAATTACAAAAATGGTTTAATGCAATGTTTTCATGTACTGGTATGTAATTGTTTTAATGAAAGTAAACAATTGGAAATCGATGCAGCATGAATAAAATCGAGAGTGCAACAAATAAAAATTAAAAATACAATAAGATTAAGTTTACAGGTCAAACAAATCTTATTTTTAATTTTTAGTTTGGGTTCCGAAATATGCTATAATAATGTTTTATTGGTATGATTTATTACAAAGTGTGCATTTGTGCATTTGAGAAAATGATTTAATACAAAGTGTGCATTTGTAAGGTTTTTCACCGGTATGAATTCGCGAGTGAGCATTCAAAGTAAATAATCGAGAAAATGATTTATTACAAAGTGTGCATTTGTAAGGTTTTTCACCGGTATGAATTGGCGAGTGAGCGTTTAAAGAAGATTTTTGAGAAAATGATTTATTACAAAGTGTACATTTGTAAGGTTTTTCACCGGTATGAATTCGCGAGTGAGCATTCAAAGTAAATAATCGAGAAAATGATTTATTACAAAGTGTGCATTTGTAAGGTTTTTCACCGGTATGAATTGGCGAGTGAGCGTTTAAAGAAGATTTTTGAGAAAATGATTTATTACAAAGTGTACATTTGTAAGGTTTTTCACCGGTATGAATTCGCGAGTGAGCATTCAAAGTAAATAATCGAGAAAATGATTTATTACAAAGCGTACATTTATAAAGTTTCTCCCCAGTATGTATTAGGGAGTGAGTATTCAAATGTGCTATTTGAGAAAATGATTTATTACAAAGTGCACATTTGTAAGGTTTTTCCCCAGTATGAATTCGCTTGTGAGTATTCAAATTTGATATTACAGAAAATAATTTATTACAAAGTGTACATTTGTAAGGTTTTTCATCAGTATGAATTCGCTCGTGAGTATTCAAATTAGATATTTCAGAAAATGATTTATTACAAAGTGTACATTTGTAATTAAATTTAGAAGATAAATTTCTTTCCGCCATTTGATTCGTTTATTGAATCGAGTAAGGTGATCGATAGTCAATGATCTCGATATCTGAAATGAAGACATAAGAACATTAATAAGAGATTACAATATCATTTCAATTCATAGGATAGTAATATAGGAGGATAGAGTTTATCTTTTTATTATCGTACAAATTAGTTAATGATTAGATGATATAGATGATTAGTTAATTGAAAATTAATTCAAATTTGACCTGAAGTTCTAAACTTATACTTTTTGTATTAACACAATTAACACATATTGTATGATAGAAATTTATATTATTTATATTTAAATCGATTTTCAGCTAAAACGCGCTCGCACATCAAATTATGCAAATATAAAAATTTTGTTCAATGTAAAAAGTATGATTAATAAAATGGTAAATAATAAGTATAAATAAAAATAAGTTAGAACTTATTAATATTATGTATAATGACAATATTATTATATTAATATTACTTCAAAAATTTTATTTAATAATTTTTTGATAACTAAAACCAACTTTAAAAGATTAAATTTTAAATAGATTCTAAACAAGTTAAATTTTATTTAGTTGAAATAGACCTTGCTTATTATAAGTTGAATTCTATTTAAAAATATAAATTTGGTTTAGAATCATTAAAGTACGTAAGAAGTAATGAAATTGAGCTAGAGTGTGGAGGATAAACATTTTAAATAATAATAATGCACATTAAAACATTTGACAGATTGCAAATGAGTATTGTTAGTAATGGAAAAGATTAATCATATGTATACATCCATATCAAGTAGCATACGTGACGTAAAATTATAATATATAAAATATATATATAGTCGGGATTTAAATATATCTATTGTCAGTGATCATACTGCTGATGAAGTTTTTGCGGTCGTAGGGTAGGGCCACTCCGATTGTGAAGCTCTAAGTTTTAAGTGGATACTTGGATAACTTCTGCGGCGGGATCAGGGGGAGTAGGCAGTGTTTTTGTGAATGCTTTTGAAGAGGCGTTGGTCATACTTCTTTTGTGTCGTTTGAATGGGTTCGGTGTCACCGTTACAATATCGATGCTTCTTATAATGGGCATACAATACAATTTTGATGCTTCTACTTAACACTGGTTCTAATCTGCTTACAATTTTAGTGACTATATTAGTAATCCTATATTGCTCAAGTACCATGATAATATGTATTAATAATGTCTATGTACAAATTCCAGTCTGAAGTAGATATTTGCAGGAGCTGTTTGTGGATAGTACATGCATTGTAAGTTAATAGTTAAAGATGGGTACAGGTATGATTATTCACTTATGTGTATTTTCAATTATATTATAGAAATAACTAACAGTAATACTTTTGTATAAATATTTTAATTCATAATTATAATAAATACAAAAAATAGACTAACATGATTATTATCTCATTGAGCTTCCTTAAATAAGCACAAAAATATTTTTAAAAGGATCTGTTTTTAAAATTTAAAACGATAGATAGATTAAAAAATTGTCATACCAATTCTGTAATTAATATACACAATTCCGATTCCAATCTTTGAACATTTAATTATGATCACTTTGGAACGTTGTGTTATTATATCTGTGTTGATATTTGACTATACAGACTTCCCAAGCTTCTAAAAAAATTAAATAGGTTTGAATTATTTTATTTCAGTTTCTAACTTTTCAATATACATTTCTCAGACCTTTGTGCACTATTTTAATGTACATATTTAGCTATCTGTAATCTATACGAATTATCGAACTTAAAAATAATCTCTATTGACATATTAATGATGCCATGAGTTTAATACAGTCATTTTAAATCTTATTTTAACACAAGTTGGAAATAAATAGTACAAACCTGAAATTTTGCACAAAGTTAGTATTGAATGCCAAGATGGACATACTAAAAGTCCCAAAAAATCAAGACGTGCCTTCATTCTTAAAATGACCAAAATTCTAAATGGCCGCCATTTTACTCATAAATTACCATAAAATTGAAAATAATTGGAAAACGAATAATATTTCCTTTATCAATATGCATTTATAAAATGTACATATCATACTGTATATCATTTTACATGTTATGTGAAGTTTTCAGTTAGATCGGTTAAATAATAAATCCTACAGAGCCCAAAAACTGTGCTAAATGACACAAAAATAAACAAAATGGACAAAATTTGCGTTTATGTCAAATATTTTAAAGACGAATAATAATTTCTTTACTAATATGAATTTATAAAATGTACACATTTTTGCATGTTTTTTGAAATTTTCAGCTAGATCGGATAAATAATAAATTTTACAGAGCCCACAAACTGCCCAAAATATGCCCATCTATATTTCCAATGTTGTTCAGATAAACAAATTACAAGAACATTTGTCAGAAGAAGAATGTAGGGTTACTTCTCATTCCGACGGTCAGACAGGTTTTGGTCAGGTATCTGGTCAGACAAATTGAGTAAATATTGATACGATTCATGAAGACATCTGGAGGAATCACATGTGGCAGAGGTATGAATTTTAGAAAGAAAGCACGATAGCACAGTGGATCCACA
>JAUZNC010058736.1:0-10985 GCA_034780395.1 Vannuccia rotundouncinata
GCTCCACCAACACAGTTCATGCTCCACCAACACAGTTCATGCTCCACCAACACAGTTCATGCTCCACCAACACAGTTTATGCTCCATCAACACAGTTCATGCTCCACCAACACAGTTAATGCCTAATAATCTGTATGTTGTTACCCGTATCTCTGTTTTCTAAAAATTTCAAAATATTCGTATTTTATGTCACGTATAACACATATAGTAAAATTTAGTTACATATACAAAACTATTTTTAGAGATTCCCAAATGTTCACATATTTGATACGAGATCCTTGTCTTCTAACTATTCCGAATTAATTACAAATTACAAATTTTAATAACGAAGTCTTTTATCACTAGTAATTTCCCTCATTATCAGAGTTTAATTCTAGACATTAAAATAATTGCTTTTAGAAAATATGTTATACCTGACATTTATTTGGTCAAATAAAAATATGCAAAGCAGAAAAGCGTTTTCATGTCTCCCTCTAAATGTTATTTATTATTTTATGTTAACTGATACGCAAATGAGTTTTATTCAATATGATTGCATAAGAAATGTCCTGTTAGTTATTCCGATAAGCACTTAACAAGATTGAGGATTTCATCTATCTATGACATTGTTTTAAATTTAGAAGTATTTCAATCAAAGGAATGACCAAAAATATAAAATTTTACACTTATTTAAATATATTTAAATGTAATATATTATTTAAACTCAATCTATTGGATAATTTAGTTTTTTCAACTTTGCGAAAACTATCTAAAACAAAAGAGATTCAAAATGAAATATAACCACCAAAAATAAAATCAGATATATTTAAATTAAAATCAAAATTAAAAACAATTATTCATTCTTCAAATTATAATTTATAACCATAAAGCTAGCAATAAACTCATTTAATTTAAAGCTAATTACAATAAAAATGGTGAGTTTTTAAAAGAAATAATTCTTCGCATAAAATACACAATTTTATAACTTGAGTTAATGCCAATTGAAGTACAATTTGTTGAGATATTGTATCCAGTAATCCCATCAATGAATGGTTTGACAGTAAATGAGAATATATTTTAATCACATCCCCGACCGATTCATTTCCGGCATCATGGGGTGGTTTTAAAATTCGATTTATAATAAATAAATCGTCACATTTCTGAATTGAATGTCCACAGAAGAAATACTTTCAAACTATATTCAATTTCATTTAGTCGAATCTCAATATATATATATATTGATTAATTAAGTACTTATGATATGATTTTGGTCCCAATCAAATAATCTAAACTAAATTCCAGAACAAAAGAAAAAAGAAAAATAATTCTATCAAAAACACAAGTCATCAAAATACAATCCGAAAAATCATATTTTTGAATTAATTTTCTGATATAAAGGTAATCCAGGTTTGCTTGCTGACCAACCTAAAATCTCTCTCTTACACATGTTCTTTAGTCATATAGCAAAGGTGAGAATCTTCATAAATTTAATTAAGCCTTTATCTCGTCTTCAAAAATAAGATAATAAATATAATTTTGATGACATGCAATCCCTATAAGTGAGGATACAATAAAATGAAGAGGGTTTAAGGACTAGTTCACACGCAGTTTCACGTCATAAGTGAACCGAAATGAGGTATTAATCATTTTATTGCTGTTTTATATATCTTCTAAATGTAGTTATACTAATGTTGTTACACAAATCCAGAAAAAACCCTCAAACAGAAGCCTCAAACAACCAGGAATACATTTTAGAAATTAAGAATATTCAAAGAACTCAACACATTTTATCATTTATCCCTTAATGTCGCTTCAGATAATTCTTTAATAAAATACTTAATATAAAGTAATTTTTTCTTTTTCTGAATTCTATTTCCACTAATTTCTTTAACTTTCTTTTTCATAAAAATAGAATAATTTTAAAATGTTTGATCAATTCAAATCACCTTGAGTATGTCTTTTAATTACAAAATATAAAATATGGAGTTTTGGAAATCAGAGTCAAAAGCTTATATATTCATCAATAAATGTCATTTTATATATTGACAAAAAAGATTACCTGTTAATAGATTAATTAAATATTAATTTATTAACGGTAAACTAACAAAGTACAATACGTTAGGGTTAGGGACAAAATATACCAACGATGGAAAAATGTAATCGGGATTACATGAATTACTGTAGACAATTAAGGAAATTTGTAACAATTTAAATAAAAATTTAGTTTATAAAAATATTATTGTTAAGGTCACATTTGAATCAATAATCAAAATTCACTAAAATGAAATTGGTTAAAGAGTGTTTTTAATTTGTCCAGGATTACATAATTAAATAGTGTGTAAGTTTCATATACCTAATTATTGTATATGATCATTGTATGTTGGGTTTAATTCAACGACTTAGTTCTTAAATACTCAATTTGGATATATTAGAATAATTTCAACTTATAATATTTATTCGCACATGCAAATAATTATTATTATTTCAAATTATATTAGTAGTCTATTCTATAAAATTAAGTATAATACTGTCTTTTTGATGAATATGTTTATTAATATTATCTCTAATTAACCATTTTTAAATTAACTTTTGTTTCAGTATAGACGAAAATGTATGTGTTAGATTAACTTCAAGTTGATATTATTTGCATTATACAAACATTTGTATATACATTTAAAGAGCTATAGTACTTGGAACTAAAAATCAACGTTACCTATTAAAGTTTTGTAAATAATGAACATCAACAAAAAGTTATAAGTTTAGTTTTTGGGACAACTATAAAGTCGTTTTATCTTGAACCAGGTCTCTTTGTAACAAAAAGGACTGTTAGGCTTTACATATATCACACAATGATAGAATTAATTAAGTTTACTGTAAAAATTACAATTGTCCAGTAAACTTGAAACCATCAATGCGAGCAGATTTCATCACTTAAAATTCAATCAAAATGTATTTATATACAGCTAATATGTCGGAGTGCGACACACAGTGAGGCACTTACCAAAAATGTAAATTTAGATAGGTAGAGTCAAAAGGCTAAATATTTATTAATAAATGTCATTTAATATAAGGACAAAAAAATTAACTGTCGAAACGTTTGTAAGCTGAGTGGCTTTCGATTATAGTTGAATTTGAATTTTATTAATTTAATGTTCGCCAACAGTTTTTTAATAATTTTAGAAAGAAATACTAAAGCTGAACATTTTTTGATCTCTCTCTTGGTACACTCTATCCTTCTCTCCTTTCTCATTGGCCATTACTATCTGCTTTCTGACCCCTCTCACAGTTACGTCTCTCGATGTTATATTGTGATGCACACTGTGTTGTATACCTGATCTGTATTATTGTAAGGCTTGAAATGGTTTTGTACGAAAATTTGCCAACATATAACATTTTTCTGCTTTAGAATTTTTCTTTAATTAAAATTTTATGGTATTGTAGTTTTAACGGTTAATTTTACAGAGTTATTATTTTACATATTCGTTTACTTTTTGTATTTTACCTGTAGAGATTAGGCATTTCAAAGTACGATATTTCAACTGATAAGTTTTTGTTATTAGTTTACAACGTAGTAAAAAACATACTGTTTTCATGGTAGAGAATTTTATTTTCGCATAAATGATTAATTAATTTAAAGATTTCAACAATAAAAACAAACTCAAGAAAATAAACACTGATGTTTTTGTTCTCCTCGTAATAAATAAACTTGTTATGGGTGAAACAATTTACTTAAGAACGTAAATAATTTAGCAACAATTTAAAGTTGAAAAATAAATAAGTTCTATTTTACACTCTTGTTTACAATCATGTTTTTAATTTTCAAATAAAAATCCTAAAAAATTATTGCAACAATACGCGAGACTTGGATGCTAATGAGGATGAGGTTTTCTCATGGGGGAATTAACGCAGAATACACAGAAGAGATTATCTTAAATTGCTTCAATCTCCACGTTCACGTTCTCCTTGTACCTCTTAATAGTTTCGAAGACAATGCACACTCAAGAATAAAGCGTATTCTCTGAAACCGGATGTTACTAGGTATCCCCTTTAAAATTTGAAAGGCAAATAATAAAAAATCTCATTTCTCTTTCTTATGAAGCATAACTCTGTCGAAGAAATCATAAAACGCAGATATTTTTTTCTCTTTTTTTTACACTAAGAATATAACCAAACAATGCGTTCAAAGAAAGATATTTTATTAAATAAAGTCACCCTCGATTCGGAGAATTTGATGTTTTTTTATGTATTTTGCTAAATATTAAAAGATTTGGTTAAATATGACATTTAAGGAAATAGAATTCAATGAAAATTTTGACAAATAGAAAAGATTTAATTTAATCTGACTGGAGAACAGATATATAGACAAATATATAGACAGACGTATTTTGTGGATTGGGAGAGGCTAAACCATCTCGCGGCAATCGAGTTATGTTTTTTTATAATATCTTCGTCGTTTTGTCAGTGTTTGCTAGAAGTCAAAAACTAAAAATCACTTTATTATCTCAGGAACGTTACTATCTAATTTATTTTGTAGATATCTATATCTATTGATTTCATTTTTTGGGAATATTCGCAGATGTGCAAAAAATGTGTTCATAATTTTATTTTCACGGAGTTAAAATCGAGTTTTAAACTTAATTTATCAAGATGGTTAATATATTTATGCTTAGGACGCACTCCTTTGTTAATATTTTGTTTGCCAATATTACCTTATTAAAGTTATTTTGTAAATTAATAATCATACAAATGTATTTATTACCATATCGATTGATTTTGGATCATCTGATGTTGTCAAGATTTGCTGTACTTTTGCTGTTAATCATAGTTTACTTCCTTAATGCCCACTTTTCCTGCTTTGGTGGTATTCCCCTTTAATACTGCCTCACCAACAGTTTACAAGCCTAATCCTTGACTACAGTTTCTTAATCATCTAATCCTGACGAAAACTACCTAAAATAAAAACAAATTTGAATTCAAAGTGAAGTATAATTTAATTAAATCTTTTTTGGTTCTTTGTTTTACCTAATGCTTATGCTTCTTACAAGATCATAAATAATCAAATTTTATTGAAAGTCTTTTCTACATGAAAGAAAATAATTTATAATATAGCATTAATGAATATCAAAATTTGAATTAAGTATTAATTAATGTTATAATGTTAACAGCTTTTGAAAATTGTAAATTTATTTTTAAAAATTCTCATTAAAACAGCGCAATAATAAATATCATTTCATTTGATCGAATACTCGAATCAGGGATAAATAATGATTGTACCCTGTTTGACGACATGACACTCATTTTCAACAGAATGTCAAACTTCAAATATCAAATTAATATCAGAATCGTAATCAGACAAGGTAGCCTCAATCAGATGGGGATAATGATTTGCACGCAATCCTTGATTATATGTAGTTGATCGTAAATTATACAATACCTCAATGTCATTATATCAAACATATTTTTATATAAGGAAGCCCAGAAACCCATGGGACACAATGATTGATGAAAACATTTCCTCAACAAGGTATATGCTTCATAACTATATTACTCCAAGACTTCCTCTGGAACTATTTTTTGTTTAAATTTATTAAAATTTATATCATAAATTATATCAAATGGAATAAAATAAAATACACATTCGTAAAAAAATTAAAATTTTATTGTAGGAAATATTTTTGGAACCAATCTACCCGGGTTGGACCTATACTACAAGCACTAATAATTAAATATATGCAGGTAATTGAAACAAACGGACGTACAAATATGGATCTACATATACTCATTAATTATGAGAGAATATAAAACTTTACTGTTTCTTATTTAAATAATTCATAAATTGATTTAACTATTTCTAAAAAATTTTATAAAAATAAATTTTATTTTTTCAATCAAACAATATGAAATCAACGTAAAAAAGCAGAAAATGTTTTAATAATTAATCAATTAATGAATTCTCTGTTTTAAGTTCGATAAAACATCTGCAGGCGGGCGCCATTCTTATTAAAATACATTTCTTTTCTTTTATAGAGATGATTGGATATTATTATTCATTTTTACCAACAAAATATTTTGAGATTAGAATACTTATAAGTATCTGTCGAGAGAAAGTTTACCAAAACATGATGAGTTCAATTCAATCTATTTAACCGACTTTAAGATATTCGTTTCGTCTTCAAGGTATTCTTTTCTCAAAAAATCACAAATGCCAACAAATTTCTTCCAAAATATTCAGCATATTAACAGCCCAGATATAAATTTAAATATAAATTAAAAATCAACTACTGTACTTCAGAAGAATAAGCATTTAGTAAACATGTTCGCGTCTACAAGGATTCGATCTTCAGATTATTAATTCTAATTGACGTTGCAAGAGGCTGTTTCAAACTTTCGGACGATAAGATTTTAAAATACTTATTTATGTTTATGTTTATATTTAAATATTTGTTTTAAATAAAACCAACCTTGACTTAATTTATACAATTAGGATACCTGATAAATTCATCATATTCATCGTAAAGTTGAGAAGTAGTCTATACCCCGACGGTTGTTCTTAAACGTTTACCCAAATATTAAAGCTTACACTTTGTATATTATATTTTACCACAAAATTAGAATTCAAAAAACGTCATAAAAGCAAATTATTTGAATTTAAAATGTTTAATAATTCAACTTGTGTTAAAAATGTTCTTATATTTTTATAAATAAACATACATTTTCTTCATAGCTATCAAATAAAATTTACATGTAAAAAATATTTCAGAATGTTTGTAAACATAGGATTATGTTAAAGGATTTATTTTCATTTAATATATTAATAATAAAAATTTTATTTTATTTAATTATTTGCATTAGAAAAGTCAAATTCCAAAATATCCCATTTCAATTTATGCATAAGTTAAACTTAAATATAATTAGATTTTTTAATTAATAAAAAGTGTAACATGAAGATATCTATAAAGCTAATTTTAACAAAACTATAATTTCGTTCTCAGAAGCAATTAGCAAAATCACGTAACTTATTTATATTTAACTGTATAATAAATTAATTGTAGATTTTTTAACTATTTCAAAAACTGAAGAAATATTTCAATGCCTGAAATATTTTACCATAGTCGGTAGAGCTGTTGATTTTAAGAAATTAATTTTAATTACACATTATTCTAAAAGAGAGAAACATTTCTATTTCATTACGTGATGTTAAAATAGTAAATAATTAGAGAGAAAGTTTTAACAAATACAAATCTTCGTCTGCAACTGTTCCCACTATAAATAATATATAGAAAACGCTTACAATCAAAAGATGTAAATATTGTATGAGTATATATAAATATAGTGAGCATGTTACTGGATGTATGAAATCTATTAAAATGTTATTTTATGGTTGTTCACACTACGGAGTAAAAATGTTGCAATAATCGATATACATGAAAACAGGGTAAGAGGCTATAGCAACAATTTGCAGTCGGGAGTATACTTACTTATAGAAACCGAAACAGATATTCTTTCTTAGACAAACTTTCTTTCTAGTCTTATAGATTTATATATGACATTTTTTTATAAATTAGCTGTTTAGAGTATTTATGCGATAACTGGATATTTACTTATGCAAGCCATCTGCAATTATTTATTGCTATAAATAGGAATGCGTATATTTTTGAAGAAAACAAACAACTTAATTAGTGATTTTCTACAAAAAGAATTATCTGACATTTATGTGGAATGTATATAGGTAAAACTCAGCTTTGCTCCAGTTTTAAACAACTTGTTTTTGAAATAATTCCAAGAAAACAAAAATAAAATAAAACATATTAAGAGTAAAGAATTAAATGTTAGGGTTTATATGTAGTATTTGTAAATAATATTTTGAACGTTCCTAGTGTTTCCATGTTGACAAATTTCTGTGTTATACTCAAATTAATTTAAAAAAACAATTAAAATTTTATTGCCGAAAAATTAGTTCCATGAAAATAAAAGCAGTGTTTATTAAAAATTAGAAAACGCGAAGACTATCAATTTCTGAAGACATAACTGCGTTTTAACTATACATATCTTTGCAATTATTTATAATTATATAGCTAGGATAATTTACCTGTGAAGTCGTTTTGAAATCCTAGTTACATAAATATAAATATTGGCATAATTGTTATATACAAAATATTGTATAGATACTAGTCTAACCAAGGAATATTAGAAAGGGAAAATATCACAATTTATTGTTTATACGAAAAAGCTCACTTTTTTTTTATTATTTTCATCCTATAGTTGCTGGCTCGCTTTTCTTTTATTTTGAAGTTGTGAGGTCAATTATTCATTTCAAATAAATTACTTGGTTCACTCAAGTTCGGTAAATTCGGACATTTGTACAACTGAAACCTACTTCACTACTAATTAGTCAAATTGGGAAATGTTCTCTCTCATCTTACATTTGTTCCCTCAATTATCCGACTGCCCTATGTTAAAAACCATCTCGCTATCATAACGATTTTCTACATTCGAAGTTTCATTTCACATTCTTTACCGTGGTCAAATGTGAAACAATAATATTAGGGACGAATGGTTTGGACGAGTCTAGTAAAATTACAAGTTCCGGGTTAATAATTTATGACAAATTCTCAATAAATGTCAGGTTCTGTAACAAACGTTTATCATCAATTCGCATGTATATATATCAAACAATTCTTATTTTTATAATTTACAATTTAACTTAACTTAAACTTAAGTTAATAAAAATAAATACAACATACAACATACAACAGTATACAGAAGTGTATAACAGCTTAGAAAAATGTCTAATCTATTGCAAGCCTATATAACCGTTTTGAATTATATTAAAAATTACCAATTATATTTCAAATAAAATATTTTAAATGTTTTGATCGCTTTTACTGGAATTACAATTAATGTACAAAAGAATAAATAAATTGCTTCAGAAATACAATTTCAGAATAATAACGATCCAAATATCAATATTTATTTCATGGGAAATCTTAATTATAATTAGAATATTATAAATAAAGTCTATAATAATAATAATTTGATTTATATACATCATAGCTTCCTTCCAAATATTTATTCGTTTTGGCATTTAATCAATACTTTTATGCCACATTTGTGCCTGAAAGTAAAGTGTTAGTTGTCATAGAAACGCATAGCTCCTAATTGAAACCGGAAGTTGAATAAACAAATTTATTGTGTTATTCTTATTTTATTTTTTTTACTTATAGTGTTTATTGAGTTGAAGGCGTGGATATATTCCTGAAAGATCTTTTGTAATATAAACATACGAAATGGAATATATAAATGTCAATATTATTTTCTGTCCTAATAGAATATATATATATACACACTGTTATATTTTTAAAAATAAATCCAGGAATTTTTCTACATGTATATTTTTCGATAAATATGAGCTTTTAAATAATTGTACAACATAGAAGTATATTGCAATCTTAAGAAAAATTAAAAACAATTACAAATATTTCAGTATCCATTCATTACTAATATAATCGATTTCCATTTGATTTCAAAAAGTTATAAACCAATTAGAAATAAATAGATATTGAGAGATTGAAATATTATTTATTGATTATTATATTATCATAATTTAAAAGCTTCGTTAAGATATAAAAACATTTTAAGCAAAATTGAAGTGGATTGTCCTTATATTTTAATCGTAAACTTTTTATTATTTTGAAATAATATTCTATTTGAAAACTTTTTTTAATCCTGGAAATGTTCGTTTTTATTATACCTGAACATGTTATGAATATTTTCTTGCTCACACCCTATATCAAACATCAAAATACGCGAAAATAAATGATCCTTTTAAATAGATTTCGCAACGAAAAAGGCAGCATTTATGGGAATGTCTTTGCACAGACATAAAGAAAATCTGCAAAGGAAAAGAAACGTCCAATTCTCATAAATCATAATAGACGTCGAAATTGCTGCATAGACAACTGATGACCTCGTAGCTATAGTCATCAAATATATATAGTATGCTTTCCGATCAACAGATTGAATGTGGGCAGAAGATTTCACAATTTTATTCAATCTTGAAGCAGAAGGGCAGATTTAATAGCCGATGTATGTACCGATAAACGATGATATTTAGAAAAATAATTTCCTACCTAGAGCAATATAAGTTACGGCAGCTTTGTTTGCAACTTTAGTCTATGTGAGATTATAGTCAGTTATTTGATTTGTATATAAATTATTGGACAGTTTTAACTTTTATTTGGTAGATATTTATATTTTTGACGGAATTTGAGGGAACCCGGAGCAAAACTGAATCATAATAATCCATACATCATGTTCTTAGCTGACTAGGATTTATTTGTTAATATACAGATGACGTGATAATTAATAAATACGAACCCTCATTTTGTGATAATTGAAAATTGTGCATGTTGACAGTATACAATTTTTTTAAAGATGTTTTCAAAAACGAAATCGGATTATTTTTTTAAATGTTTCCAATTATATAACTTTAGTTAACCGGTCTTTTAGCAATGTATACTCTCTAGCTATTTCCAATAAATAGCAAGATTTTATCTTTTCGATATGATGCAGACATAAATTCCAATATTGGGATTTAGTTCATCCTTCTAGAAAATGAATATGTATCCCAAGGTTCATTTCCGAATTAAACATAATCTGATTATTTTGTCAGAAACATTGAGAACTTATTATGTTGAGCATGATTTTAAATGTATGCATTTAAAATGTTCTTTGTAAAACAGTGCGAAATATAAGATATTATTGAGCATTCGTTATCATTATAGTGGATTATCATCATTAGTTGATCCCGCCGCTAAAATTATATTTTTGAAAAAAGAAAATTTTATTTTAAATGGAGATATTCTTGGACCGCAGTTGGCTTCCATGGCCTGATTTTCTCTTATTTCAACACACGATTAACAGTTGCTGATGAGGTTTCACACTGGCTAGCAACCTTCCTTTGTGATGTGGTTGGATCATCACCGAAAGCTCCGACGATTTCAACC
>JAUZNC010058738.1:0-10984 GCA_034780395.1 Vannuccia rotundouncinata
AAAATTATATGAGCAAGGAAAGGGGAGTTCTATCATGAACTACATTATAAAATTGTTGTCTGAATGGTCTCAACAAAAAAATATTATGCAACTAAAATGAAATAAAAAACACTTGCAATGACAGCTATAGTATAGAAATTTTCTATCATAGTTTTTGTTTCTCCCAAATATAATTAAAAATATTTATTTGTATGATTTTTTACAAATTAGACCTTTTGAAATGACCAAAAATATACTAGTTTGCTTATAATAAATGTATTATTCTGTAATATTTCATATATTTGGCCAAATATGCATAAATCTATCTCAACTCATGATATTAGGTTGCCAAAAAAATATCTATAAAATGTAAAATATCTTTCAACCAATAAATATTTATTTCTGGCTTGTGACTGATACCCATATACAAACAAAGTCCAAACCAGTGCTTTATTTCCTGCCATTGAAACTTATGAGATCCAGCAGCCCTCTCATGAGCATTAGCATTAGTACATTGTACCACATGCTGCCACAGATCATCTGACAAAAAAGCACTAATATAACTGAGTTAGGTTTGAAATTCCTTCTTGGATAAATTTGAAGACAGACCAACTGCCCAAAAAATTCAGGAATTTGATCATTATGATCAAACACCTCTTCCCAAACCATAGCATCAGCAGAAGAAGAGGAAGTACTTGAACTAACATTACAACTAGAGGTCCTATCATAGTTAGATGAGAAAGAAGAAGACATGACTATATCTGATAATATATACTCAGAATAAAATAAAGTCTACAAAATACTAAAAAAATATCAAGAGTAATAGAATTTAAAATTACTAATAAATATAATACACTATAGAAAAAAGAATAACTAAGTATGTAAATAAAATAATAATACAAGAATATACAGAAAAATACAATAAAATACAGTAAGTTAGAGAATATAAAGTATACAATAAGAATAAATGTAATACAAATATAAGATAAAATCCAATAAATTCTACCAAAAACTAACAAGATAAAATCAAGATAACAAGCACTGGCAGTCAGTCATAATTACCGAAATCTATGAAAAATATTCAGATTTGTCCTATAAATATATGTGGTTTTTTATTTGGCTGCAATGCAATTGTATTATATTTGTTTTTGACCAAGCAGAACTGAGTATTCTTGAACATCGATTTATTTCTCCCTATGTGATGGGAAGTGGTCAAAAAAATTTTACACTCAGCACCAGGTCAGTTAAATATATCCTCATTGATTTACCTTTTATTTATTTTTAGAACTCCATAAAACTAGTATAATTGTCATGGCAAGACAGTCGATCTTGCCACCCGCTGTGGGGTGAACATTTTCTCATGGCAAGACTGTTTTGCCACCCAGGAACAAATGGTTAATGTCTGGAAATTTATAAAATAGCAAAAGCTGTCATTTTTCAGCCTATAAATTCATAAACAAACTAGAATTATAAACTCTGTTTGAGTATAGAGTTACCATTTATTCTCACATGCATGCAGTATAACAAATTATATAAAAAAGTTGGGTAAGTTGTGTTTACTGTTACAAAATAATAACTAAATTTAATGATAATTTGTTAAAGTCCATATAGTCATAAATTAAGATATATATAACAATATCAATAAAATAAAGTTATTTCATGCTCAAAATAATTATATAACTACAATAGTTGGCTAACACCAACCTGAATACTTCAATTTCTGCCCTTAACAGCTAATTATATAATTGACAATATTTGTATATTCATAATCACAATATGGTTGTGGCTGCCTGGAAATTTGCAATGCAACTTGCAACCATAATTATAATCCTTTTTTTGTTTTATAATGCTTATTATGGAATATTGAATCTTAAAAATGATTTATAAAAAATGAAAAACATACACTTATAACTAATGGATAGTCTAAAAATTATATATAAAAAATATATACTAGTAATATAAATATATTTATTGCAGTGAAAAATTCACAGCTTGTCGAAAATGGCATAAATATATAAATAACCGCAAGTTAAACAAATACATAGAAAAGGCATAAATCATCGAGCATATAGAAATAAAAATATTTTTTTTATGAATTATCTAGCTGGCATGGTCTTGACCTATAGTCTCACCAGCAAGTTGCAGGAATGCAGCCGCTATCTAAACTTCTCTATTTGTTAAAAGTATTTTTAATTCGAAAATATAAACCAATCAAAATATAGTAACACGTGTATAACTCCACTATATACTAAAGGTATATTGAGCTGTTCCTGTATTACGTAACGAAATTTTAACGTTTCAAGGCTGGAGGTAATTTTCCAACTATTTTTTTATATATCGTTTCTTGGTAATGCATAGGCGGTGGAACAGGGTAGGCTTTTCAAATGAAAGTTACACCCCTAATAATGCATGATCGTAAATGAAGTTGATCCCCTGCATTGTATTTGGTTATAATTGGGTTGTATGTTACGGAAAGTACAACAGCAGATTCGTTGGTTAATCTGGTGAAAGATGTTTTACTACGTTTAAACTTGAGTATTAACAAAGTGAGAGGTAAATGCTATGACGGAGCAGAAAAACCGCATTAACATACTTCCCACGTTGCATTCAGCAAGAGGGCATTATTCAGGATCATGCTTGAATTCCTGTATTTAATTTTTTTAAAACTTATGTTACTGCATTTATTTTGTTCCTTTTCATTTTTTTATATTTGTTAGATCTCCAAGCATCATCTCCAGTATATCCGTTTCAAATACCCAAATTACTTGCCTCATGAGATTGCTTTTAAAAAATATAATAAATAAGTTTAAAAAAATTACGATTTAGTGAACAAAAAGTTTACATTTTATGTTTGAAATGTAAACGCCTTAATTGATAATTAATTACTTGTCTCTTTTGAAATGGAAAAAATCACAGTATGAACTGATTTTTGCCGCTTTTGAAACGGTATCTCTGAATTAGTATTGTTGAATTACGTGGGTCTGTTACTGATTTAACTGCGCCACACTGTGTCGCTTAAGCCGCTTTTGAAATGCAATCGCTGCTATTACTCTGAAATTTGACGTTGACGGCTGATAAAACCTGTATTAATTGAATGTTTGTAATTTTTTAAATTGAACAAATTTGGCAAATTTGAAACTTCTAATTATGCAAATTAAAATAACTACAGAGTTTACGACCTTTTGTAAAAGAAATTGTCGGCATTTAAATAAGTACAATTTCCAATTGACAGTTGAGTATTTAACCGAACATTTAACAAAAAGTCACCATATATTTAGGAATATCTCCATCTCATTTTAGACTATCCATAAACAATATTGTTAATGTTATTTATAGTCTATACTCAATACCACTAAAGTTCACTTCTCTGAAAAATTTATATTAATTGCCGCAATCTGTGAAAACCAAAATATTAGTCAATAGACAGTACTTTTATCTAGAACACAAAATCACAACAATTATATCAATTGGAATTCTCTGTAAAAACTAACTGGCTATTTCTATCAGCTCCACAGTTAGCTAGTGTAATACATCATTTTTTTAATCACGAATTGTATAAATTGTTCTTAGCACTCTTACAACTGAGCACTATTACAAGATTGAGAAATTGCACATGTGGAGGTTTAAAAAGAAGTTGAAGTATCGTGGCAAGGATGGCGATGGAGAGATCAGCGATGCAAAACGCAGGTATTGTTTTTCTAGATTTTATATTTGTAAATATATAATTGAATAATTTTTTGAGAAGCATAATATTATAAATTAGTATTTAACTATTATTTATTAAAAAATTAATTGCAATATTAAGAAATTATAAAGTCATATATTGTTGCAGTATTCAGTTTAAAGGTTTCAAATAGGCGTGCATATGTACTCTCTAAAAAATATAAATAATAATAAAGTAATAACTTAAGAATAATAAATATTTATTCACAAAATATATTTTTTAATAATTCAGGAAAAACTTTTTAATTGGTTTTATAAAATATTGAAACGAAATTATTTACTTTAAAATATCACCCTATCTGTCCGATTAATCGATAATTTTCCAGTAAGATTTTCTGATGCAAGTTGAGGATGAAGAATATCTCCATATTTTTCTAAACTGACATCTATATGCACTAACATTATACCCAAAAATAAAGAATTGTTTGAATTCACTGATATTTAAACTCTCATGGCCTTTACACATTTAAAATATATTAAGGGATGCTTGAATATTGTCAGATACTGATGTCCTCCAAATTCAAACAAAAATTTCTAGATTTATTTCTGAATGATATTTTGAGTAATTTAATTATTATAATATTTAGTTTATTTTATTGTGACTCGCTTAAGCATATATTAATTGAACATTAAAAAAAAAAGTTTTTCATTATTAACTGCATTAAAACATTTCACGCATTTCATAACTTTTATTCATTTATTTTATACAGAGAATAGACACCATCATGATATTTCATGTAGGTCTCGATTTATTTATTCTTAATATTGTGTATTAAATACGAGATTTTATTTATTGGATAACAAAAAAACACAATAGATCCTTAAAATTATTAGGCATATTAGTTATTTACACTGTACATATATCGAAGCTGAACATTCTCGGTAGTAACGGATAATAATTATATCCCATTTGTTAAAATACACCGATGACACAAATTTAATCATACCTGGACCCAATTGTCATCAGCGAGAACAAGAGTTGAACAATATACATAAGTGGGCTAATTCAAATACCCCCCCTTTAAAGAAAATAATTCGGTGGAAATAATCTTCACTAGACCAAGATCAGTCTGCGATATTCCGCTGCTATCCAATATCACAAGGAAGACAGAAATCAAAATCCTAGGTATAAATAACCCTTAACTCCAAATTGTCTTTTTCTTCCAATGTCACAAATACCAGCACATTTTCCAAGCACTAATAATATCAAAAATAACCTACGCTGCACAGGCCGGGTGGGGCTTCGCATCTTAAGAAAATCGAATGAGTCTCGGTAAATTTGTCGAGCGGTCAAAGAGTTGGGAATACTGACGCAAAACCAAAAGTCTATCACAGAAGTTGTCAAAAGAGGCGTTGCCAGACTATTTAACACTCGCACCGTTGCTGCTTATGCACTCGACTCCAGTGAAGCTATCATTAACAATCAACCAGGTGCTGTAGTTATAATATTCGCCGATGACACCACCATAATCCCCTTGTGCAAAACAGACGAAGTAGCAACAACTCGCATGAACCAAGCACTGCAAAATATATGCATCGCGAAATAGACTTGCATCCAGCCATCGAAGACGCAGTTTATCAAATGCGGAACGGCCCAAAAGCGGAAAAGTGCGGAAGCTCAAATAACATTTGGTCAAAATACTCTGACACCCACAAACACTATTAAAATTCTGGGTATCACAATTGATGCAGCCCTAACGTGGATTCCACAGTGCGAAGAGGCACTAAAGCGAACGTATGTCGCAACGCCGAATTACTAGTTAAGACACTGGCCCTCCCCCACATCACTTACTGCCAAACATTATTTGGGGAGACATCCTGCGAAGCACAGTGTCTTCTTGAACGTGGATACAACGCTGCTGCAAGAACTGCTACCCAGAAAAACCGCACATTGGACGCATTTGCCTTATTGAAATGGCCAACCTTCCGGAACAACACAATGCTGCTCGTGCTGCCTTGGTACGCAGAGTATGAGAACAACAAGGAGCTTCTGCCGGTCTCAAATCTAAGCTTTCCTTGAAAGTAAACGACGCCCACCCTACTCGTTCATCTACTCGGGGAGAGCTCTCCATTCCGCTGGCATGTCGCCTAAAGCTGGGACAAAATATGGCGTTCAGACAGTGGGCTCCTCGAAGCTACAATGAAAATCTGCAAAAACTTATAATCTTTTCTATATGTATTACGCATATATTTATGCATCATTCCAATACTGTACACAATTATATATTTTAACAGTGGAAAACAATAAATACAAATACATGAAGAATTTCATCACTCGAAGTGTTATAATATAAAGTTATCTTTGAGTATATTCGCATTGGATTCCCACAAAGTCTGACCAAATAAAACTTTATTGACATTTTTTTTAAATATGTAAAAGTTAAATTGAAATCCTAATTCTATTATATATACAGTAATTAAACTTGTACTTACCACAAACAACTGCGGTCAGTAAGAAGTTTTTTTGATTAAATAAACAATATTAATATTATTATTATGGGGTGTTGGTTAATTTGCACGACCGTCATTAAAAATTTTTAAATTTTTATATTTTTACATTTAATTTCTATTAAATAGAAATAATATATATGCTTACATATTAAGTCTACAGAAAATAAAAATATGATTTCTTTTGATTTTAATTTATTCACAATATTTGAAAAGCTCAGGAATCTTGTTTTTTTAAATTATTACAAAAAAATATTAGTAAATTAATACCATTCGAAATAATAAGATTAGTAAATAATCATTCTATTCAAACGTTTAATTCATATTTTAGATATATTGTTATATATTCAAATTTGATTTATTTAAAAATAGTTATTCAATTTTTCTATTCTCGGTTCACAGTAGCGACGAGGAATTTGAACTTATCTACAAAAATGTGGAATCTGAAATGCCAAAAGGCCGTCGGGACATCATCTTCGAGATAGTTCGCGGAGCATACACAAAGAATACTATGACTGCTGGAGATAAAACAATTATCAGCAAGAAAAATGTTGCAAAAACGATCAAGAAGCGCCTGGATCATAAGTATGGACGTTTGTGGCAAGTAATAATTATGGAGGGGGAATACTATGATTTTATAAGTCACAAGGAAGGGGAATGCTTCAATGTGGAATGGAACAAGTAAACAATTGTCTAATATTTTCTTTCCATCAATTTTCTGAACATTTCCATTTTAGATAAAAAGATGTTTTATTATTATAAATACAGTAAACGTATATAGATACAATTTTATATTCAAATACAGGGTGAGTGAAAAGTTCCCGACAGTTAAAAATTCGTTTTGTTTCAACATTTAAAATGTAAGAATAAATACGTAAAATAAACGTAAATTTTATGTCTCAAAGAGACCCCCGTTATTGTCCACATACATAGTTTGTCGTAACATTGCAATTGGTACTGTTTGAAGCTCAGCAGCGATTTAGTTGGAGAGATGATCCAGTGTCTGAAATACGACTCCTGAACCAGGTGTGTAGACTTTTGGTGCAAATATGATCAAAGTCAGTAGTCGCAGGGTGTGAGATCTAGCGATCTTGCCAGCCATTCAGTCGGTTCTCGCTTCGTCCAATCCACTGATTGGCTTCTGTGGAGTAGTGTGGAGAGGCGCCGTCCTGTTGGTAGTGCAACTGGGGGTGTGGTGGCCCAGATGGTAGTGTGTCTGACTGCCGATCAGAAGGTAGCGGGATCGAGCCCTGGCTCGGACCGAATTAATTACCTCGTCCCTGGCTGGCAGCTGTGCCAGTCGAGAGCTTAGCGACCCGAAAGGGTTCGTTTGATTGACTCTAGCGCTGCTGACAATGTATTTCCATTCTGTTAGCGCTATACAAATACATAAAAAAAAAAAAAAAAAAAAAAACTGTCTTCTTCGTGTGAAAAAAATAAACTACTTTTTTTTGTTTGGATTGGTTCAATACCTCTCTCCGCATCGTATGTTAAATTGTCAGAGGCCACCCCACCGCAAAGTTAATGCAGGCTCAGACGGTCGGTGTAGCTGTTTTATCAAGATTACAGATTCAGTTTTTTGGATTTTCTGTTCTACCCTTATTAACCGAATTGCCACAGAGCTTCAAGTAATACTCATTGCAATGTTCCATCAAACTTTCCGCGATTTCCCCAAATGGGGTTAGGAGTATGTGGACATTTGAGGTTGTCTATTTGAGATGTAAAATTTACGTGTTTACTAATTTAATTGTTTCTCACAATAATATTATAATTTCCTTCTTTTTCAATAACTTAATTCATGTGCTCGATCATTGGCTTTTTCTAGAGTAAATTCATCTGTTTAAGAGTAAATTTAAAAATGAGAAATGTCCTCGAGTGAATAAACTGATTTCTGAGGGACTCTAGCATAGGGAATATGTAGCGATCTAATATGTAACGACATTTACATCCGGAGAGTATATGGAGGCTGTCTTAACAGGCGCACATTTCTTCCTTCTAAGTATTCTGCTGAACATTGCCCGAGATATGTAATAGTGGAATAAGGCGTATATTGTTTGGTATAATAGGATTAGCTTATTATCTCAAGACACCTTCCTGATTGACTAAAAATTGTGTGTACCTTTCTGGATCAACACTTTCATTTCTAAGTCATATTTCGAAATAAAGGTTGTCTTTCATAGATATGACGATAATGACTTCTTCTCCATTGTGGATCTTCTAGCGCTCTGTCTGTTAGACCACACTTAGATACTTAAGACTATTTTCATAGAGCGTCACTTTGCAGGCGTATTATTTTAAATATTTATAGATATAAAAAGTTGATAATTTTGCAGTGTTTTTTGATACATTACATAAATAATATAAATATATTTAATGTCTATGATACAGCCAATATTTAAATATAAACTAAAATTGTAAAGAAACCATCAGGTATCTACTAAACAATCTATAAACGGATATATCTATATTATAATCATAGAATTAGAATTTATCAAAACATAAATTATGTATTAAAACTTTTGTAACACCCGGTATAATGCATTATTTTATTTGTGTTATTTCAGAGACGTGTATTTAATCTGGAAAACATCACATTAATTAATTAATTTTTAAAATTATATGAGTGTCACATATTGTCCAATATGAATTTTTTATGTAATAAATAAAATATTGTATTAAAAAATGTTGTTCTTCTATATTTGTCTTCCATAAAATATGAACAGTAAAACAAATTTATAAATGTTTCCTTTAATTAATAATATGGTTATCAGAGTCAACATCTCAATACCCAAAGAAATAAATGGTACGTTGAACAAAGGACCATGTAGATAGCATGTTTGATTTTAATTTGTGAAGTTCTTCTTCTTCTGTTTGTAAATCACACGTCGGAGGCAGGGATGACCATTTATCAAAAGATGCAGATGCCACCAGTTCAGATAAACAATTCTGTACAAATAAATTCCTTTTTTAATAACATAAACAAAGGCATAGCCAGAATTAGTTAGGAGGGAAGGGGGGGGGGGGGGTGCGCTTTAGAAAGGAATGGGCCGCAAATAACTCGGCAGTGGCGTAGGAAGACATTTGCTATTGGAAGGGGGGGCGGGGCGGGAAGCTAAACATGCTCCCGAGCTCACGATCAACATATTTTCAAGTTTGAGGGGGCTTAGAATGCAAAAAAATGTAGCTCAGGAAAAGAGATGAGAGGAAGTGTAGCATTTTTCACTTTCGAGTGGATATTATTTTTAATTGCATTTTTGAGGTTGTATCTGTGTTTTGATGTGCTTTTCTTGTGCCGGGTGTAAATATTGGTGTTGTTGGTAATTTTTCTGATCAAATAAGATTTGTAATTTCTGTGGAACGTTCATTATTTTTAAATGGGATTTTGAGAATACAATCATTTTGTATTTTGTTTTTAAATGCGATATTTGGTTCTTTGTGTTCATATATTCAGTACAAATGGCATCATAGTGTTCATTAGTTCTTCTTTTGATAGAAACGGTTTGATTTTCGTATTAGAGTTATGAATTTATGTAACGTTATTTTTATTATTTAAAGGTTCAAAAATATATATGTGTCTATTTCGACAGTTTGCAAGGATCATTGGCATTATCAACTATTTTTGCTTTCTTGGTCTCCTGCAATAAATAGTGCACACAGTTCTATGTTCTTTTCTAATTCTGGTTTAACTAACTGTTTCAATTCATGTATTGGTATACCAGTATTATTATTAATTGAATATAGTAGGCAGTGACCATCTCCTTTACTTCTGTTAATTGTGAGGTTTCTTTCTTTGATGAATATGTGTATAGAGGAATTGTCAGTATGTGTAGTTTTTTCATTCATGAATGTGTATTTCAAACATTTATATCCCATGCATTTCATTCAAATTCATTGAGTTTTATCGGATTATATCCATTCTGCTGAAGTATATTTTTGAATTCTAAATTAGCTTTTTGATAGTTGGTTTCATTATTGCAAATATGGTCAATACATCTAAATTCGTTAATTATGACGTTGTGCTTTGTGTCAATAAAAGGATGTGAGTTAGCTGCTAAGAATAAAAGTGGAGTAGTTTTTTTTCTGTAATAATATGCTCTTTCGATAATTTTATTGTTTACTTTCAATTTCATTCTCAGTAAATTTAGCCGTCATTTGTAATCAAAGTAATTTTAATGTTCGGATCGATTGTATTCATGTGTCCAAAGAAAGCTGTGAGAGACGTTTTATCATGGTTCCATATTCCGATACAATCGTCTATATATCGTTTACAAATAAGAGGTTTTAGATGAGTGGTATCATAATAATGATTGCAATAAGTGGGGTTAATCGATTTCCAATACTTATCCATTTAAATTGTTGGTAACCTTTATTATTAAATTGAATTATATTATTTTTCAGAATGATGTTTATAAACTCTTTTCAATTTCTAATATTGTTATCCCATATTCAGAAATAGTAAAAAATTGAGGATCTACGTGCTACCGCGACATGTTTCTCTCCTGAACTTATTTTAATCACTGAAACTTGGCTGAATACTAATATTATAAAGCTGAAATTCATATTCCAAACTATTTGGTTTTCCGCCATGACAGGAAAGATAAAATCGGTGGAGGTGTTTGTGTCTATATGCCAATTAAAATATAAAGATTAAGGAAATCCACCTGGAAAATATGCCTCCTATTATTGAAATTTGTGTCTTGCAGACGAAAACGATTAAGTTTCATTCGTTGACAATAAGAAATACATAAATACTTTCGAGAGGCTGTTATCTTGTCCATTTTAGTCAGTTTCTATAAATCCTATAAATCCGACATTATTGAAAAATCACGATATT
>JAUZNC010058740.1:0-10814 GCA_034780395.1 Vannuccia rotundouncinata
TTATATTTTCGAGCGTGTGTTTTGTGATCACAAATTGATCTTCTACTCGAATTGTTTCACAAAATATCAGTATTTGCGACTTTTTAAAATGTTCATGATTAGAAAACGTTTTTTGAAATTAAAAAAATGCAAAACCTTTGTTTCCCCACACTCAACTTAATTTGCAAATGAATTTTTTGCGAAATTTCTGGAAAATTTCAATATTAATGTAGGTTAGCAGAACTAATTAATTTTAGGATCTCATCTAAAGAAAAAGCCGTCAAATATAAAATTAAATACACATCCATTGTTAGACAAATATAATTAAAAAACATTGATATACAATAAACCGCGAAATAAAATAAATATAAGTTAACATTATGAATAGCTAAATGTTTAATATTTAAATCTGATTTGTAAGTTTTATTCATGTTTTAAATTAGATTACCTTTTCTATACTGTGCGTATGGAGTTAATTATGCACAGATTAAATATCAATCACGGTTTTTTATTTTGTATTATTATTAGTTGGTAATTTGATTAAATGGATTAATTATAACAATATTTTAACACTAGTATTATATTGTTAATTTTTTACATTATTATAATATTATTATAACTGACTGAAATACGAATCGTTTAGCCTTAATTGGATACTTAGATGACATCTAATAAAAGAAAAAGCAGATTAACGTTACTAGCTCTAATTAGTGAAACATTAGTTCAAATAACAACAACATTATATTTCTTATTCTTAATCAATACGTATTTATATCTGGATATCAGGTATGTTATGCATAGTAGGGTTATTAATAAAATTAGTCCTTTTTTAGTTAAAATATATTTACAAATGTTTTAAATAAATTTTAAAACTGTAAAAAAGGTAGTTGGTTCAGAATTTTTTAGTAATTTTGAGTATCTTTTCTGTAATATATACATTTGTTTAGAAATTTAAAGTATAGTCATATTATGCATGGAAATGTTTCGTCTATAAGTTTAACAAATTAAAAAAAATTAAACTTAGTTTTATTAAGTAATAACCCATTATAAATTTATTATAAATAGTATAATATTTTCGATTTTAAAATGGAAGTTATTTAACGATTTACATATATAACAGAAATTGTTGAATTCAGTTAATCAAAACAATTTATGCTAATCGTTTGTGTTTTCGTAATCGTTTCGTATTCAATTAAATCGTTTTATCGTAATCGTTTTCAATTAAAATATTATTTTGTTAGAATTGTAGTATACAAAAGCTGTTTCATAATAAATTTACTTATCTTGTTTAATAACAAAAATTGTAAAAATTGACCTAATTCTTTAAATATGATTTAATTAATTAATTAAAATTCTATTTATTTTCACAATTCAGATTCAATTAGGAAAATATTTTTTGCGTCTTGTCTTTATTGATGAATGAATAGTTGCACTGAGAAAGGTTTTAATTAGCTCGATCAACAATAAGGACGTTTAATCTATCGAGGGACAGATCAATATCACTATAAATTATGTCTGACTTTAGTATTACAGCAGGCTAATTTCTCACCCTCATACTTTCCAAATATTTGCTGATTGTAGATTTAAAAATACAAAACTTATTAAAAATATGTTCTGTCTACTTATTAAGTTCTGTCAGCTAAGTAGCCCCATGGCCAAAATAAACTCCGATGATCTGCTACACGTCACCCGAGGAGCAAGAACAATTGTAAAAGCAGTCGCTATGGAAACCAAGGACGGCATCGAAAGCGGAACATTCCTACTTAGAACAACATCCAAGACCACAACGAATAAAGATCTAGTATATCTACAGATACTTGAAATTGAGAAAAACCTTATATCTGAATACAAATTCCCATATTATAAATTAGAATTTTAGTTTTCTGAAATATTTTTTTATGTTCAAAATTGAAATCTTGTTCTATAATATATTTACAAATACCGCAGAAAATTCGATGTAACTATTTTACACATTCAAAATATATAACGATTAATTAAGTTTATTCACAATCAATTTATGAAAATATTATCAGTATAAATTGTTTATATTTTTTAGATTCCATATTATGTAAAATCTTAATAGTAATAAATTAAAGATCTACAATCATGAACTGTTTTATTTTTGACCATAAAATGCATTTATTTGAAAACAAATTAATGACAGAATTTTTTAAACGTATCTTCCTAATCAGTTGTGGCTCCGCAACATCAATAGACATAAGTCAGCTTCCTTATTAACGCCTAGGTAAAATATCATGCCGGAAAAACACCCTATTTGTTAACAATAATTTTCAAATTTAATAACACGAATATCCCAAATAGAAATATTTTATGCTTGGAATATACTGGGCAGTGTATTTGATTAATAAAACAATTATTAGTGTCGTCAAAGTTATATTATCGATTATTTAGCTTACATATGGAGATATCATAGCGTATCCTTTGTTAGTCTAAGGTCTGTAACACTGCTTCCCCTTCAAAATCAAGTAAGTTTTTAAAATAATAAATGTGAATGGACAATACGCACGTTGGTAAATATGTGTGTGTTTCCCTAGTTACACACTTGTTTCGTTTTCTGATGTAACTTATTTTCGCTAAGTTTGACTTATCCGACAATGTTTGTTTTATTTATTTATCTGTATTGATCTTAATCTTACTCATTTGTTGTAAAACAGTTTTCTATTCAATGAGAGGTTTAAAATCTTTATAGAATATTCACATTAAAAAAAAATAATTACATATTATGTATTAATTGATATTTTAAAAATAATACTTGTGTCGAATAATTTGTTGGTAAAATTGTAACTTTGGAATATCGACTGGCTGATTCCAACAAGTGATCTTATCTTACTATGTACATTGAATATATGGAACACAAAATTTCTACTAATTTATTGCAGGAAATGGGGGTGAAAGTAGATTGTACAAAACAGATATACAATCCACTTTCCCATCTTATTAATTAAAATTAAAATAAAATGTTTAGGAAATTTTAAAAAAAATTAATAGCAAAATTTATTGACAAATTAGTTTTCTTCACTTAAGAAAATTTTCACACCAGAAGATTTATTTTGTTCATCGCTTGTTTAAATTTAATGAGGATTTTATTAACGGCGATAGAATATATTTATTGTATTTAGCCAAAAAGCATCAATTTATATTGTTTATTATAGAATTTTTAAATTTTTTTATGTTGTATATAACCCATTTATATATAAATATATTGAACAATGTATCAATGATATATTTTAAAGAATAGCTCAATTAAATTGGATAATGTCGACTTGAATATATATTTGGACATTTTATTATGAAGTAGGAACTGTCACATGACTAAAAAATACGAATTATTTTAATTATTGCTGTAAATAGAGGTATTACGAAAACAAAGATATTAATTAAACAACAAATTGTCTACATAGTAATTATGTTAGTGCTGTAATTTACTTTTTTGTTATTTCGTTTTTGTGAATGATAATGATAAAAAGTGTAAAAGTTTTATAAACGGAATTACGATGAAGTTCCAAAAGTCATAACTTTTGGAGAAACAGTTGTCCTTTTTAATGATAACGATTTCCGAAGAATGTTACGTTTTAGTAGAGAACATGTTCTCAATTTTGTTATCAGTCCATTTATTGTTCCTGTAGATGTACATGTCAGTAAACAGGACAATTTGATTTGAACACAATTGTATATAGGCTGTATCAATAAACTTAGGTAATATCTCAAAATAATGATAGTCTTTCATAGATACGGGGATAATGACCTTGAACTTCTTCTCCTTTGTGGATCTTGAAGCAGCTTGCGGTATGGTATGTCGCCAGCTTCCATTTCTTCGGATACGTAGCTGCTAATTTTATTACGTGGTTGTCATTTTCGACAGTAAAAAAATTCTCATTGATTAACACTAAATTAGTCTTTCATGATAGCACCTCTAGAAAATCATTGCAACGCTGAACTCGACAAGCCTTGTTCTCCATGGTTAATTGGTGGGGTACCCATCCTGTATAACACCAAATGCTCTCGAGCTAATGGCTCAACATTTCTTGAACTTCGTATGATATATTTCCAACTGGGAACACGGATTTCCTTCAATCAATTATTGTACTGCTTCAACATTTCCCGTTCTCGATTGACTCCTTGGTTTACCACTTCCTTTATTTTCTATCAAAACTGATTCTTTCCCCATCATAAAATTCTTGACAAATGCACGAATTCTATGTTTAGAGATGGAAACATCTGGCCAAGATGTGTTTATAGAATCATAATTTTTCTTCAGCACTCATGTTGTTTCGTCTTAAATAGTCCTTCAATTAAGAAATAAAGTCTATAATCTTTAATACACCATACCAAAATAATCTGCTGTATATTTAGCGTATTACAAAGATAATAAATGATCGATTTATATTTGAAATTAGAAATATTTGAAAATTACAGTGCTAGCTGTTAATAGGTTAAATTAATAGATATTAAATAATAGATATCCGCTAAATAAAAATGACAAATCCTTGTTTTTAATGATACAGCCTATATTTATTGAAGTTATCTTTCAAACCAAGAACATTTTTCAGAATAGCACTTTTAATTAATACAAGTTATTCAGTATGTTTGACATAATATATTCCAACAAAATTAATTAATTTCCACCTGCACACAGTTTCCGCAAATTTAATTATCTTTCCTAATTTATCCTTTTCAAAAAAATTATAAGAAATATTCTCCATGTATTCGGTAATTAGATTCCAGAGAGACATCGATACAAACTCCTGCTGCAAATAAATTTAGCTATTTTAATAGAAAACAATTTCATTCAAATTATCAAGTATCAACCTAATGGTGGTCCCCAATTGTGAATCTTATGATGTTTTTGTTGGTTGAGCAGTCAAAACACATGACAGCAGATGGTTCTCAATGTACGTATTATCCGTATCAATACAAATCAATATTGATTTTTATAGGCATAGGATTTAAAATCGGTAAATAATGACAGTAATGAAACACCCTGTAGACGTAGGCGTTTAATATGACAATGATAACTAATTTGAAGCATTATACTCTTATTTTTCTGCGTGAACATTCCTAAACATTAAAATATACATTAATTTGAAATCGCCTCTCGGTGATTATACTTTGTAAATTACAGTTATTGTTTTTTAAAAAAATAAGATGTTTACAGAATTGTAACAAATTATTTTTGCATAGTTCTTGCAATTCGAAAGAACGAGTCTATTTTTAATATAAATTTGAGTTAAATTTAAATATATTGCTGTCCAAAGAATCCGTGTCATTTATTTAAACTTTATTCAGTTTATTTTTTGACATTGTCATATAATTGTCGTCCTAATGTCCATGCGTATCCATTTTATTTATTGTATCTATAGAAATTGTTTAAAAGGGCATACTAAGAAAAATGTGTGCATAATTATGCTTCAATATATCCAGATTATTGATTAACTCAGTAATTTCTCAGTAATACTACCAACTGTTTGAAATGAATTTAAAAATGAAGAGATGAGATAAATGGGAGGTTAAAAGTAACTTTAAAATATAAATTATTTTAAAATAATATCATTTCACAGAACAAACATGGAACGTAGTAAATATTTTGAAGTAAAATGTTGTTATTATAAATTTAATTATCAATATTTAGTTAGTATACCCAACATTGTTTAATAAGTCCGTGTATGCTATTAAGCTATATTTTCTGAAAGTTCTTAAATTGGTTCTGAAATAATTTGAGAAGATCAGTTTTATTATCAGATATCTAATCAGTTTTATGTTAATATATTACTGATAATATAAGCAATCCTGTTTAAAACAGACATAATAATATTAAAATACATTTAGTTATGTTAAAATAAAAAAAATATGTAAAAACTGTAATATAATATTTTCTGAAGTATTTTCTAAATAAAATGTTAAAAAAAAGCATCAATAACGTTAAAATACTTTACTCAAATGATAAATAAATATTATTTTACATTTTTACTTTCATTTTTATATTATTTCATCCTATCAAATTCGTTTTCACAAATGTTTACTTTTAAGTAATTATATATAAATACGCGGTATTACTAAAATTAATGAGCTTAACAATAAATTGCATATTCTTTACTTTTATTGACAAATGTAACAAACATCAAATATTAATTATAAAGTATAAGCTATATGTTAATATTGGACGACTCCCAGAGAACACCGGTCATAGAGCATGTTTTCAATTATTTTTAGATTTTATAAAAATAAAAACGTTCATTTTTTCGATTTTTTAATTCTTTTATTTTTTCTTTTGATGAGTGTTCTACTTTTTGTCAATTTATTAATGGTTTGACATACTATGAATGTGTAAAATTACAAGAATAGTTTAATTTAATAATAGATAATTATATGACAAGCATTATATAAATAGTAACAATATATATACCCCCCCCCCCCTTTATTGTTTTAGTGTAAAAAATAGGCAACCCCCCCCCGTTTATGATGATTTTCGTCATAGGTTTACCAAATATAAATGTATTACTAGTTTCTCAACTTTTAAAAAAATATCTTAAATACATCAAATACCGATATTTATTTAGAGAAAGTAAGTTAACTATTTTTGAGTTTATCTATTATACACAAAATGTTTATTTATATAAAAATTAACTCAAAATTAACCAAATTAGTACAAAAAGAAAATTCTTGTTATGAAACTTTTTTTTTTATAATAGGGATTAAATATTTTAGCTGTCCCAATTAGAAACCTTTCATTTTTTATCATAAAGGTGTATTTTAATTTTTTTTAAGTTTAACAAATTTACTATTGATGGTATAATAAAAAACACAATTTAAAAATATAGTTGCAAAACACAAACAAATTTGAAATTTCTTTATTACCAAATTGTATTGTTTACTGCTTCCCCCAAATTTTTCCTAACAATCAGCAACACATACAAAATGATATATTAAATGTATCAATGCATTTGGCATTCTGAAAAATATCCAGCTGCATTTCATTTCTATTGTATACCGGCTATTTTAGCTTCTTCCAATTGTTTTATATATAAAATAACTGATTGTATGCAAGATGTAATCTCCTTGTCTTCATAGACAACATAGTAGCAACATACTTAGCAATGCATTAAAATGTATTTATTAAAATATGCACGAAAATCATTATCAGTAAAATGGCTAACTGTTTCTCCAAATTTTCTGATTTTTGAAACTGCACCGTAATTGCGATTATTAAACTTTGAGACTTTTTATTATTATCATTAAATCATTCACAAAAAAGGAAAAAACAAAAAAGTAAATTACCTACAGTGGACAATTCGCTGTTTAGTAAATATCTTGGTTTTCGGAATAGGCTCTATTTACACAAATAATTAAAATAATGCGAAATTTCTAGTCACATGACTGTTTCTACTTCCTTATAAAATGTCCAAAGACATAATTAAGTCCACATTATCCAATTTAATTGAGCTATTCTATGGAATATATCAATATATTTTAGATAGATGCCTTTAGCTAAATATAATAAATAAATTCTATCGCCGTTAATAAAATCATCATACAATTTTAATAGGCTATGAACACAATTAATCTTCTGGTGTGAAAAGTCATAAGTCTTACTAAAGGCAAGTGAAGAAAACTAATTTGACAATGAATTTTGCATATTTTAAACCTTTTTAATTCCAACTAATAATATCGGAAAGAAGCTTATATATCACATCTACAATCTTTTTTTCACACACATTTCGTAAAACATTTACTAGAAAAACACACTTATAGAAACTTATTTCATTTTTATTTAGTAAATAATGTTATCTTATGCGGCTTTACTTCCAGCAAGAAATTACTACAACTATTGTGTGCAAATTATTCAATGTTGTAAGATAAGATCATATCTTGGAATCGGATATTATATCGATAATCTAAAATAACAATTTTGGAACAAATTATCTCCCAAAGTTTTTATTTATAAAATATCCAAATATATTTAACTTAAAATAAAATAAATGTATTATATTATATTATATAATTCTTTAATAATTCAATATATTTCAAATACAAGGTAAAGCAAATTCACTCAACAAAACTCACAAATTATTTAAACAGTCGATACGCATGTATGTGTGTTCATGCATTTCTTAATATTATCTGTATTTTTGTCTGGGTGACTGACTATTGCCTCATCTTATAAATAAATATTGTTGTTGATGATTATAATCATAATGTATGTTATGTTTTTATTTATATACAATTCAATTTTTCGCACGAATTATTCTCTCTATAGCGTGAAAAATCCTTATTTGATTCCTGATGACACCGTTTCATAAATACAGAAGGGAATTTCCCGATTGTATAATATTATTGCTAACCCGAATTATCTGACACAATTATCTAAGTGCAAATCCTTTTACTTGCAAGTTTTACTGGTTCAATAATTAAAAAGCTAATAATTATTGTCGGCGCTTTTTGTTATGTTTTTAAGTTATTAACCGAATGTTTTATAAAAAACAAAAACATTATATAATTTGTTTGTAATTAGTTTAATATCCTTAACGTGTAATTATAATTACAACATGTAACACATTTAGAAAACTAAGATAATCACTTTGGATAAAAATTAATTGAAAAAAAATTAGTGCACAATTATATTTCGTTATTACGCTGGGATTTTTTATTGAACAATTCGACACAAGTAAGCTGACGTGACTTTTCTTATAATGAAGTTTTACTACATTTAGCGGTAAATTTACTTCCATGTGGACCCCATGTGGACAATCAATAGATCAAAAAATAGTTTTTCTTCGATTTTTCTAATTTTATGCAACGTTATCTAGCAGAAAACAACCTGGACTATCATCATAACAATTTGAATACACTTAGCACTATGATTACATCATATTCGGATGTTTTCGCAAAGTACTTAACCCTCTATGTATAGGGTTAAAACGAAACTATTGCGCATATAATTGAAATCCGATGTTGACGCTTTTTCAATCAGTTTGCCGATCCAGATCAATAATATAAAGGTAGGTCAATGGTTATAAAAACCTTCCATTTTATTTAATTTAATTTAATTTAATTTAATTTTTTTGTTGTTGTTTTGAAATAGACACATGCTTATAAAACCTACTCACCCTATTTTGTATGTTTATATATCCAATAAAGACATTCTTTTAGAGCTTTTAAAATTTGAAATTGATTAATACGAAACAAATATTTTATTAAAAAACTGATTTCAAAATGTTTTTCTTTCCTTTGTAATTGAAGACAATAAAGTTTTTTAGGCTTATTCATATAACTTCAATATTATATTTTTTATATTGTGAAATATTAGATTTGTGTATAAAAGAAATTTGATTTATGACAGTAACAAGGAAGCTTGTAAGTTTCCTAGGAATATTAAACAGGAACTTCCTTTGATCTATATTTAACAATATTTCCTGAATGCAACCTCCCATTACAATTACAAATAATGTAAAATGTTGTATTGTTTTGCTTATAATAACTTTTTGTTTATTATAAGTATAATGATTGTATATCTGTTTTTATTTTAAATGAAGTTCAAGATCTCTGAAGATAACACATATTAAATTAAGAAATAAGAAATGACGACTATCAACATTAAAAATATTTTGAATTGTAATAAATTCAAATGATAATAACATCCATGGAAATAATGTTCATAAAAATTTAATAAGAAAATAATATTGACATTGAAAACACATTAAGTTTGTAACCGATTTTAAATGAAATAGAAAGATTCAATGAAATTGAAATTGAAATTCTAACAATTTTGTATCTTGGAAAATACAATCCTTTCCAGGCCGATAGTTTAGGTGAAGACTTCTGATTTCTCAAATATAAAGATTGAAAAATAATGAAATCATTTAAATGGACGAATCTCACATCATCTGCATAAAGCATTAAATATGTTCAAACATTTATTAAAAGCAAATGTTAATGAAAATGTGTAGATCTATGAGAATGAACTATGTAATAAAACTCTTAAAAATGCATAATAGAAGGTGTCCATAAACTGGGGCTACATTGACGGGATATAAACATGTTATATAAATTAAGCGCATACATTGTCGTAATGTTGAGAAGTATTTAACAATGAGGGAACGTATTGTTTGCGGTGCAGTGTTTGTATCTAATTTATGTACCTAATCAAAGTAACCTCCGCTGTACATTTTGCTTTTGTCACTCTTATCTATGATCATAATATGTTCTAGTTTTCTTGTAAACTATTTGAATTTAAATCACAAAGTAAGCTCGTAGAATATATTCTTACATGAATATTACATATATACATAAAACTCTTTTTACTGCATAGTAAAAATATATGTTTTTTATGCAACTAGTAATTAATTAATAATTAATTAACTATTAATTTTCTTTGCTTCTGCTCAATTAGCAAACAATCTTCAGCATTGATTGACATGGTTATCTCGGCATATGTTTTAAAGATACATATTTTGCACTAGTTGCGAAATTCAATAATTGATTTTTAAATTGATTTTTTTAAATGTATGCTTGACGTTAGAGAAATGTTATTGTTTTAGATTATGGAAACAATGGAGATATCTGAATAATCTAAACGGTAAGAAAAATCAAAGCTTCATGAATTTGATTGAATTGGTTAATTTAATATACTCTATTTCAGAGAAAAATATACATAATAAAATAGTGAATCTTCCGTAGAATACAATAACGTACATAGAGTGTACCTATTTATAATATACCAATCATTTTAAGGAGATAATAAATGAAAAATTATATAAAAACCATAAACATTAAAAGAATAACTACAAATATATCGGTGTATTAGGCAGAAAACTTCA
>JAUZNC010058741.1:0-10981 GCA_034780395.1 Vannuccia rotundouncinata
TGTGGCAGACAGTGTCAAAAGCCTTAGCGTAATCGATGTACACTGCATCAACACGTTTTTTTAAATTAGCTGCATTATTCCAGTCATTTAATGTGGACAAAAGATGAGTACAAGTAGAACAGCGACTAAGAAGGAATAACTGAAGGAATAACGATTTTGGTAATAAAGTTAAACAAAATCAACAATTGAAATTTACAAATCATATAAAGTGTTGCTACTTACCTGTTGGTTGTCCGTCGTATATTGATTGTATGTTTTTTGCTGAAAATTAGAATTTGAAATATTCAAATGAATAAAAATAAATGAACATTTGTTAGTTTTAAACGTTTAAAAGTTTACGTAATAAGTCCAAATACAACTAAAAAATTATGAATTTATCTTCAAGTTCATTATCAAAACTTTAACGTAGTTTTCTTAAATAGGAAGTTTACTAAAAGACAGTTTACAATCCGGTTCTTTGTACAGAACACACGAACACAAAAATGCAATTTTGAATTGACTCACGATCGTGACAAGTAACATCCTTTCCGCTACCGGAAACATAGGTTGTCGTAATTGAACACCATGTCTTTTTAGCTCGAAGAGTTTTACACTTTTGAAATATGACACCGGTGCCCATGTCAAAGAATGGGAAAACACAATCGTTTTCTAAAAGATAGACAAATATAAAAAATGCATTAGAAGTAACTATATTCTATCACAAGTAAACAGCCATTTCCAAAATATTTGAATTGTAAGCATGTAGGTACATTTTTTCTGTTCAATGCTATTTTAAAAAATCACGGCTGTGAAGATTAAATTCATGAACAGTTTATAATATTTTAGTTAGCAATACATTTATTTTCATTAATTCTGGAAAATAGCATTTTTTTTAATCTAACATATTCTGACATCCTATCAATTTATTTTCAGCACTACGATTTTTTTAAATGTTGAGTAATTTTAAAAGGAGGTCCTTAATAGGAAATATGTATTCTATGTTGTGTTATTTTGAATTAAAAAAAAAAAAAATTGTTTTCACAAATTGTGTTTTTATATTTTTAACTCTTATATATATTTTATAACTTTACTGTTGTACCACCTACCTGTATACGCCGATACCTTTGCTAGATTTGGGTAAAATAAAATGTTAAATGTTAATTTCACAATTAATGGTTATTCACAAGTCTTATTTAATATAACAACATATTGACAGAATAGTAGTATATTTGTGTTAATGATTTAAATAATTAGATAACATTGAGAGTAATTTAGATTTATTGGAAGTGAACTTTGATGATATCTTTGTTAACGAGAAAAGAACAATAGTTTTGGAAATAATAATTGTTGTTCAATTCTGATATGCATTATATATTTTGTAATATAAAAATAATGATAGGGTGTCATTTCAATTTTTGTTGACGTGAAGCTAGAACCTAGTTTACCAAAACTTGACTCTAATTTTGAATTTTCTTAAATTATTTTCATTTGAAAGAAAAAATATGTTTATTTTTAATTCATATGTCTACCAATTTAATTACTATTCAATACAATCAATGAATGTTGGCGAAAATACTCGACGTTGTAAACCATGGTTAAAACAAATATTAAATTTCAATATTTGGTGTTAAAAGTAATTACAAGTTCTTGCCAAAATTATTTTGTAAAAATGTTTAAATGTTTCTAAACATTGCTAAATTTTATGGAAATTACAGAATACACATTTTTATTAAATTACAATTTTTACAATAAGTCTATAAATGTGGCTGATGTTGGATTTAAGGCTGCGCTTTATTAAAGAAGACTGCTCGTTTGAAACGAGAGGTAACATGTAATTATTGTTCATTAGTTAAATTATACGACACTTTGGAGTTATAAATTTAATTTAATACTGTCCTAATTATTTATACTAATTGACCTTATCATTGAATATAATAAAAATTGTACAGTGTAAGAAACAAAGTTCTATCATCTTTTGGAAGTGGACGACGTGGTGATGGTGTAGAGTATTTATGTTCTGTTTTTTTTCTTTTTTTGTTTCTCTCCAACTTTCTTAGTTTTGTTATCACTTATCGAAAGTTTTAACACAATGTTTTGTGCTCCAAATATGGAAAAGGTTTCTGCCTCCTTGTCCCAGTATTCCTTGCTTGATATTCATATCGTCCATCAATAATACTATTATAGAGGATCGATTGCTTTTGTGTAATTTTGCCCCTCTAATTAAATACAGTAGATTTTGTCAATATTGGCGCATTTTGTATTTTCGTGTAGTGATATTAAATTCAAAATGATTGGAATTCCTCAAAAGGATTACTTGCATGTAGCTCCTCTTTTACACACATATAATCAATAACTTGCTGTATATAAATTTAGTCGAAAACACTGTTCTTGAAACTCTTATATAAATTTTGAATGTGTATTATTTTTGATTGAGTTATATTAACAACTCAATATTTTGATTTAATTGAACTATATTTAGGGCATATTATTTTTTATAACATTCTTTAAATTTGTACAAATTGTAATGTATCAACTTTATATATTATTTGTATGACTGACTATATTGCGAATAAATTTAGTTGTTAAAGTTTTAATAGTTTTTGATAATATTTAACTCAATAAATGTTTTTATATTATACATTTGACTATTTTATTATAAAATTTGTTATCTTTTATACATACAAAAATATGCCAAGTTGTAACATTTTGTTTTATTTTTTTGTTTAGAATATTCCATCATTTGATCAGCTGAAATATGTGCTACTATATTTTCCTGGAGACACTAATTCAAATGTTATCCCATTCCTGATCTTCCCCTTATCGGAGACAAGTTTTTCTGTGAAACATTATAATCACTGCTGCTCCTCTAAGTCAAAATTACTTTCGGAAGTAAACTATAACAATGATCCCACAATGGCTGTTGTAATGCAGTTGGCTACATGGGAAGAACACCTCAGACCTGCACTGAATTATTTAGGAGTAATAAAGAAAAGGACAACACCCATTGAAGTTATTTTGCATGATTTATCCCGGTTTGCCACTCAGGCAAGGCGACGATTCAAACCACCGGTTTAAAATATAAATATTAAAGCTTATTTTTAATTGATTATATTTAATTTTTATTTAGCAATAGTACTTATTAATTTAATATATTATATTGTCTATTCATTATATTGTTCTTCTGCAGACCATTCTGATGATGATGAGGTCATTCCTAATAAGGAATCATCACAAATTGGTTAGTTTTTATTTATTGTTAATGTACCTTATTGCATTTTTTTATTACAACAAGCAAAAGCATCCATATCTGTCATACAATGGAAATTAAATCTAGTTTCTTGTACATGTTAAGAATTTTGATAATAAAAATTAAAACAATTATATAAGTGTTAAGTTATTTAATATTTTGATAAGCAATTATGCTTATTTGCATTAGACAACTAATAATTATTTATATATAAACATAATTTAATTTTGATATTTCTATTCAATAATTTTTTCTGTAGACTATTCTGGTAATGATGTCACACCTATAAAAAAGAGTAAGTATTATGTTATTACTATGTATTATATAAATTTTCTTTATTGATAATTGTCATCTCATTTTTAGACATGATGAGTAGTACATCTGTTCATTCGTCTACGCCTCGCACTCGTCAAATTCAATGTTCTAATCATGGAAAGTATGTTCTTAATGATTTTTTTAAATGTTTATCGATTTAATTTAATAGTTTCTTATTATTTGTAATATTTATTGAATAATAAATAATACTCAATATGTACTGATCCAGGTTCATATATTTATGGTCCATAATTAATGAAGTATACCACGTTCCAATTTTGGCATTTAGAGCTATTCTAAAACCATAAAAATACAATGTATTCCACCACTTATTTCTAATTATCTGTATTTTTAGCTTGGTTTCAAACAATGATGTTTGAAATACAGGAGTTAAAGGAAAGTGGGAGGAACCTGAGCGCACAGAGAGCTAACTAACTGGTTGAGGAAGAGGACATGCATCTTCCTTGTGATTCTTTAGAGGCCATCATTCAATATGCTCAAGATTTATCGAATTCCAGCGATACACATTTGATATTGTATGTGGCCCTGTAGCTCTATATATTTTCTTTAAGTACCTTTTCTTAGTAAATTGTTTGTTTATTACTTTTCTGTAACTTTCCAGAGGATGTATCTAACATTATTCAAATTAAGTCACAAAAATTTGAACTAAAATGTTGATACATTTTTGATGAAGCTGGCCCCAGCAAGAGTACTGCGATTAATGAATTGCACTGGCAAAAATGGAAAAACTGTCTTCCCAGGTGTATTTGTGGAATTTTTTGATCGTGAGTTTGTTTTACATTGTATTTGGTGGTACAAAATTTGACACGCTAGATTTAATCCATAAACCCTTTCCATTAAAAAATAATAATTTATATTTTGTAAGATACTTCAATAATACAAGAATGGATGCGATTTGCAATTGCTATCCATATATTTTTATATAGATTATTTTACTATATGATATTATCGTTCGTGACTTATATAAACATAATTACTAATGTTCTGGTATATTTGATAATATTTTACTTTCATCGAAACAAATACATTTTATTGAATTATCGATATTGGTAATTATATTCATTATGTAGACGTTATTAAAAAAAATACTGATATATTTATATATTTAAAAATGATATGTTAATACTTTCTAATATGTATCTTAAGCACATCTATACATTTAATTGAATTTAGTTAAAATGGACCGGAAATATATTATTACATATTATTTTATTCTAATCTCTTTATCCATTTTGTTAAAAAATAGTGAATGTTTGAAAATAACGACTTATTTGTATTTGTTCTATATTCAGATATTGTTGCAAATGACCACAAACTCAAAAAACAATTGAAGGGCCGACGAATTGGCACAATATTAACCGATGTCCTTAAGCACATGTCAAGGAAGGATGAAAGACTTCATTAATCAGATCATTTTAAGACTATTAGCCTATTTTATACTGTGTGTTTTTTGGATATCAACTATATTCTATTAATTAAAACTAACTAATTTTAGTATTTTAATTCAAGTAATTTTTTATCTACTTTGTATTTTTGGGATATGAGCTATACTATTAATTAGAACTGTGAACTTAGTAACGTATTTTAATTCACATTTTATCATTTTACTATGTATATACTATGTACTTTTGATACAATTAGAATAGAATTTAATTTCCTAGTATAAAAGGAACCTATTTTATACTGGACAGTTAAATTATTATTTTTAATTTATTTTTCGTATTTTTTTATTCTATGAGGAGCTGATCAGTACAACTCTTAATTTTATTCCAAAAGAAAATATGTACATACCCTATTTTTATTAGTTAGAAAATCATTTAAATGTTCTCTTTTACTTAATGAACATACTCTTGTACATAATTTGGTTATTTCAATTACATTTCTACTAATAATTGAACATTTTTCTTTGTATTATTTTCTTCAGTTAAATTATAATTAAATCGTTCATTTAAAAATTTACAAATAAATATCGTTTTCTAATATAAAAAAATGTAATTTCAATAAATGTGGTTTCACGCTTAATCACTATTCTGGAACGTCCCATAGTCGTAGAAAATTTAGACAAATGCGACTGTTCCTGGGACTATAAATAATGACGATTTTGGGACGTTCCAATTTCGTGAATTCACGTCGCATTGTTTCAGGGGATAGACGTATATATGCAGTTATCACCAGAGAAAAGTAATAAGAGCTGTTGATTGGCGCGGTTCGAAGTCCTGGATGTGGTACTATGAGGAACGATATAACAGCTACTTTATGCTCGATTCTGTTCCCATCGTTCTGTAACAAACATTCGATATTGGCGTAGACGACTTAGGGCAGGCGCTGTACGGTCTGATATTTCTCGAATACGTAATGGGTCTTCTCCGATGATGGTATTAGTGTTTCCGACTGGCCTGTATAGCAGTATTCCCGATGCTTTTGTAGATGTTCCTTCTTCATAAAGGTTGAAGACAACGCTTGCAGTGTTTACATCCTCGCTGAGACTGCTTCTCTTCTGACCATGAGTTGAGAAGCCTGTTAAGGTTAGCGATTCCGACATAATGAGACTTTACGTCCTTATTCGGAGTGACTGTCCGGATGTTAATAAGGCGAGGTTCTGGATCGTCGACATGCTGTCGGTATAGTCACAGGCCCTACGCATGAGTAGGGGATGGTCGTCTTTCTCCTCGATCCACTCCAATAGATTGATGAAGATTATCGGGTTGAGCTTCTCAAACCGTGGGACATCTGCAGCCGTGGCCGTGATGGGAAAATAAAAGCCGGTGAAGTTGAGCTCGTTAGCCCATTGCTTAAAAGGTGTTGTTCGATTACGATTAGTATTGACATCATTATAGTGCAGAATGAAGAGAACTGCATACATGAAGCAATTTTCATTATCCTCATTGTCAATGTTGATAATGGCCTTCTTTAACTTGAGTTTTGGTGAGAGTTCTACTGCCCCACGGCGCGTCGATTAGGAATCGAACCACTCGACCGTCTCATTTATCCAGTTGGAGTCAATCTGAATGAATTCTTCAATTTTTTTATTATAAGCCCGGCTTTGGATTTTTAAAAATATATATTTTGAAATATTATGGCAGATATTCGCGATGTCTTATTTCCAATAATTCCATCCATTCATGGTCTGGCATTCGGGAGGTTGTGATGAGTGGAGAGGAAGGATGTGCTCTAAGATCTAGAGGCTCCTCTGCAGAGTTGGACGTGACTGTTGGTAGAGTTGACATTCGAGACATTCGATCGGTTGATGGAAATGGTCGCATTCTGAGATCCAGAAGCTCCTCAATATGAGAAACTTGGATCAATTCGTTGAAAACCTTCATCGAAAAATCCGCAAAATAATATTCTGGGATTGGGGATAGCGTACTCAGAAATTGATCGACTTCCTGTGAGCAGACAGCTGAACACTTATTCGGTCTATACGGAGGAGCTAACACAGACCGCGGAAAATCGGGAATCTTCAACGATTTTAGCTTGAATGTAAGCTCAACTGACTGCTCTTGAATAGGAAAACTCATAGTCTAAAATAAAAAGAAATAAAAAAACAATTATTTTATACTAAGAGAAATTTAAGCATGGCTCCTGAGCCGTAATTATGATTTTATGTTAATTTTGTCTAAATTTAATTAGAAAATTGGGCATGACTGCTGGGCAATTACATATTTAAAACAAAAATATTATAAGTATTTGAAACTACTGAAAATTTGTGCATAGCTCCTGAGTGAAAGGATATTTTTTAAATGACTGGATACAATATTATACAAATATTACAAGTATTTAAAACTATAAAAAGTGTGGGTATACCTTTTTAATATTTTTAACATATTTTTAAATAATATACAAAAATATGAAACAAAATATTGACAAAAATATTATAATTTGTGCGTGGCTCCTAGGCTTCATTAATGTGAATTTCCGAATGACTTATAAACAAATAAACAAAAATGATAATATTAAAAATATATACTGCACATATGTATTGTTATTTGAAATTTAAACAGCAGCAATTATTTTCGTGCAATCCGGCATAGCCATTTTATATAAACATCCTGCCAACTAATATGAACTTGAGTAATTCAACAAGGCTCAATGAGTTTACTGATCAATAGCTGACATGGAACTCTACAGACATTCGTCTCAATGGTTTACGCTCTTGCGCCCGCCATTAATAGAGAATTTAAAAAATATCCACAGGCTCATCCCATGCAAGGTGACATCATAAATTAAACTTAATTAAAGTATATGTACGCATGGTAAGATTATATTTGAACTTTGCAATGCCATACTGTGACTCATTAGTCAACTAAATAAAAATATTGAAAACTATGTGCAATATATACCTTCATAAAATATAAAAAATATATCTAAATAAATTAAATGTTTAAGATGAAAAGAAAAAAATAGATATTTTTTTTGTTCATTTTGTGTTATTTTATTATTTTTCAGATTTTAAAATTTTTTGTTAAATGAAATTATTTAAAATTTTAAAAATTTTTGAAATTTAAAATGTTTTTAAAATTTATATTTATTAATAATAAAATAATTACATAATTAAATAGTGCACTTACTCTGAATAGATGATAGGATAATAAACACAAATATGTAAATAAGGGCGAGAGCGACAAAGGGACAACCGTCTGAGAGCTCGTAAGAAATGTGAATGAAAACAGTGACTTAGACACCTCCTTATATAGCATAATACTCGATTCTCATTCGTTAGAAGTTTAACTTGGCGGGTTTGGAGAGGGGGGGTTATATAGATGATATACATGTCACTATATCCTACTACTCAAAGATAAGCTATTCAACTTTCATTGTTCATATACATCATAGTTTATAGTTACCAAATATTTCACTCAAAAAGATCAAATGGTTTCTCCTAAAAATATAGATATATAGGTATATAAGTATGTAAGGTATATTTATAATAATACCTGATTATATATTTATATAATTATATACCTATATATTTTTATGTTTAGGAGAAACCATTTGATCTTTTCGTCTCAAATATTTGGTAACTACAAACTATGATGTATATGAACAATTAAAGTTGAATAGTTTTTCTTTGAAAGAGTTAGCTGTAGTTAATTTGTCTGTGCACTCAGAGAAAATTAAGAAAATTCTAAGATTGATTGAAAATCTTAGTGTTCAACCATGACAACAGGTATGACACACAATGTATTCGCTGCAAATCAAGTATTTTGTCTGCAGGTTAAAGAAAACATAACTACTGTATAGTATGAATTATTAATTTTTATGTCAATTATATATACAGTACATAATAATATTTTGTCCTTAATTAATAAAAGTAGTTGTAGTATGATAGATATTTCGAACGATATCAAATATTTATGCAAAATAAATATATAAAAGTATCATATTATTTCTTTGATATTTCATTGCAGAGGGTATAATGGCTGGATAAAAAGGAATATGTATCTACACTTCAATTGCATTGGAAAAGATATCAAATAATATAATAATAAAATTATTATTTTTTTTATTTTTGAATTTGAAATGTTTGTTTTGAATGTTAAAATTAAATATATAATTTTAATTAATATATTTTATTTTTATTGATATATTTTATTATTGAAAGATTTACGTAAAATTTACTGCCTAAAATTAACATACATTGAAAAAATTAATTGTTGAAGTTAATAAATTCCTATTTCTAAATGATGACAAAACATTTGTAGCAATCGATTAATTATCTACAGAAAAAAATTATAATAATTAAATTGTGTAAGTTCGAAAAAAATTGAATTCCACTAATTCAATATGAACATAAGAAATATTACAAAATGCGATTAATTATATATTACAATTATTGTCTAAAGATATAAGTTGCATCCATGTCGCTATTTGAAAATTATACGTCTAAATTATAACTTTTTGTCAACATCTAAAATACACAACATTACTGCGTGTCAAATTTTATAAATGTGGTTGATATTATCATTCGGTAAAATGTAATAATTACTTAATTTTAAGAATTCAAATTAACCTTTGATATTTAAAATGGTTGAAAAAATTGACATTACACGTGCAGAAATAATGTTTTTTTTTACGAGGAGGGGACAATTTCGAGTAGTAGCGGTCCCACGACCAAATAATGGTTAAAGAAATATTTGTGTAGAAAAAGTCCGTCCATAATATTCACTTTCGTAGAAAAATTTCAAATGAGAATTAATTCTAAGGAATCTTAATTTTTACGTTACCCTAATATTGCAAAACAACAAAAGATGTTTTTAAAATATTTTGTCGATCAGAAAGAAAACTAATTTGTGGCAACTACAAAAATTGTATCATATAGTTAAAAATAACATTCTGTAAATGTTAACGTTTTGTTCAATTTATATTTATGCTACAAATTCTAAATCTAGCTGTGTTCTATTTTATAAAGTTACCAAATTAAACTGTGTTTTGTGAAACTGGTCTGGGAAGCACAATCAGAAATCGGAATTAAATGAAGATAATATAGATTTTGTTGTGACATTATATATTCACATATACATATTATATAAATTTATTTATTTATATTTAAATAAAACATCCTTCAAAAATGTATTATCAATTTAACAATGCGCGAGGTTTTTTGGACATAATGTAAATATATGACAACATTTATCGATTTATAACATTTAAGAACCCTCTGCTAAAATAACCTCTAAAATCGTATTTTGTATTTGATGAATGACTAGTGTAACAACTATTGATATGCAAAACCTTTATCTCGCGGAACATTTTATAAACAATATTAAAACATTTTACACTGACATCTTAGCTTTGTAAGCTTATTTTTTGCAACTTTTCAGAGACTTAGCTTAGCGTCATTCACTAAAACTTAGGATTCATTTTTGTTTTTACACTGATAAAGACATATTGTAGAAACTTCAGTACATATGTTAAGTACCTTTTGATTATATTTATATGTTATTTTAGTTTTAGTTTTAACGTTTAACTTTAAACGGGGTGTTTGTATATAAATGTTATTGTATTGTACCTGCCTATTTAAAAATATCTATTAGATATTAATAATTAAGGTAAATTAAGATATATAAAACAGTTCACCAATTAAAAATATCGTCACAATTGTTCACTATAATTAATCATGTTTATTATTTATAAAATGTTATTACTGAAATTAACAATATTTTACTTTGTTGAGCATATATTAGCAAAATTGCATGAAAGATTACAATTTATAACCTCTATAGCCAGAATAAAACCAATCATGGGCCATGTCTGCGAACTGAACGCACTCCAAGACAACCCCAGAATTCTGGAAAGCAAGAAACGGTCCAGACTCGGGCCATAATCAAACCAGACTCAAAAGCAAGTCTGTATTTCGACCTTTATATGTGAAACACTGAAATGTTTGAAAAATATAAATTATATATAAGATAATTAATA
>JAUZNC010058742.1:0-10979 GCA_034780395.1 Vannuccia rotundouncinata
AAAATTGTATTTATTATGATCTAAAAACAATCAATTTAAAAGTGACTTATTAACGAATAAAAATGCCTTTCCGATTGTGCTATTAATAGCTCAATGGAAATGATTTTTTTGACTACTTTCCTAAATGAGTTCCCCTGTGAGATACCCCTCATGAGGTATTTTAGGATACCCTTTAGAAATACCCTTCAGAAAGGCCCCAATTGGGGTACGCGCCAGGATCTTTGAAAAATACCCCTAAATCGCTTCTTAAATACCCTAATTTCTAACAGAGTATGTTTTCAAATATTCCATAAAAATCTCTCTATGTTTTATTTTTCGCCATATCCCTTATATATACCAACTTTTTACATTTTATTCTGTTGAAAATTTTTCCATACAATTTGTATTTTTAATACTTATGTTATACATAAATCATATATTATTGATTAAAATAAATTCCATATTATAACTGAGTGAACATGGAATTTTTTGCTTTTTATATTTGGCTCAATTGCTTTTTAAAATGTCTATATATTAAAGTCAGATTACCCTGATTTTGTTGAAATTACCCATACTGACTACTACTTAAAAGTAAGAAATCAATTTATTCTTTATAAAAATACAATTATTTTATTATAAAAATAGTACAATACAAGCATTATAAAAGAATTTAATCTAGAAACTTTTCAATACTAATATGCAGACAAGCGATAAATATGAGTCAGTATGGTGGCGAATTGATTAAAGTAGCCGGGGAAGAAGTAAATGGATGAGCCATCTGGAATTGTAACATATTGCTAGCAGCAAACGAATGGATGAGAGCATTTTCATTTAAAGTGTCCACATATATTGTCGGAGGGATTAGACACCATCTACACTCGCCTTGAGCCCGCGCAGATGAGATAAACTGCTTTGCCACTTCTTTGTGATTTGAAAATTTTTTCTTAAGACAGAAAAGATGCTTAAGTTTAAATTGTGCGTTTGACGCATAGGCTTTCTTTGTTGTGGGAGGATGTATACATTCCGATTTTGAGACACACGTGAAAACGCTCCCCTTGATGATATTTAAAATGTTGGCTTGCACCATAAAATAAAATCGCACTGAGTGCTTACAGAATAACTCTTGACAATACTATCTCTTACCATGATATCAGAGAGGGAATGTGAGAGCGAGAGATTATAAAAAAAAGACGACCTGATGTAGACAGCAATTTGTGGGGAATGAGATAGCCAAGGGGATTGATGGCAATATTAACCAGCTCACATCAGTTGCTTAACCAATCAGGAGAAGGAGAAGAAGATGAAGACCAATGAGAAGAAGGTAATAAACTGTAGACACCAGCCTTCATTATAAACATGAAATAACACGAAAAACTTTACTTATAGTAAACATTTTCAAACCATTTTGTTTGAAGGAATCATTATGCATAACACCCAGTTACCAGTATAAACTTTACGATAGTCCAAGTCAGTTGTATTAACACATATGTATTACATTTCTCCAGGAATTAAAAATTGTTGGCGGTAAATTTAAATTTGTATGTCATTTATGTTACAATATTGAATATGAAGAATTCGATTTCACAACTAAAAACATAGATTGATACATGAAATTTTCATGTTTTGTTTTTTATATGTAAGCCATCTAAATATTCTGATAAATTCCACCTACGCATTCCATTCGTTATGGATTTTCCGATGACAGTAAGAATTAATTAGGCATAGAAAAAGCATGAAATTTCATGATTCATCTGCTTAAATACATGTTAAAATTCTACGCATTGATACTAGTTAATATTTTTTCCACAAATTTTACTAATTAAATTCTGGCGAATGAGAATTGAGTATCATGCTGAATAAGGTGGTGCATGAGTTGTTCATTTCATTCCCACTTCTTACGAGCCCACTGACGGTTGTCTCTCAATCGGTCTACTCCCTCTATATAATTTATTCTACAACGCTTCGAAACGGTTGTCTCATCCCCTTTACAGACTTAAAACCGTAAGTATTTTACGACTCTTGTATAAACATGAATCTATTGTTTTTTTTCATGCAATTAAGAAACTACGATGCAAGATTTAGACAAGTCCATTATATCATTTTATTTGAAACTTCAACTATCAACTTATAAGTATCATGATCTGGAAGAACGTATTGAGAGTCTAGTCTCATGCCCGCATGACTCTCCTTCGATAAGATCTATCGCTGAAGCGGGATTCTTCAATTATCAAGGATCAAATCAACTATTAGCTACTGATAGCGTTGAATGTTTCGCCTGCAGAATAAGGCTCTCTCAATGGATGGCTGAAGATGTACGAACTATTGAACATCAACTTTTTCTCTTAACGTATTGAACATCAACGTTAATGAACATCAACGTATGCCTATCTTTATTTGAAACTCAACTGTTTAGAAAATGGAGAAATGTCAGAATTTGAATACAGTGCATGGTCATTTAAAGGTATTGTCAGACATTTGCTCATGTAAAAATCCGATACTCGATTTTATTAATCGACTGGCGCATGACAAAGATATGCTCACGACTTTGATATTAAAGAATCATTTCAAAAACCATGGACTGCCATCAATTGTAAGTATATTATTCATATTCAATATATTATAAAATTATCATCGAGTAAACATAAAAAGTTTATTTCATTAAATTCACGATTTTCTATTGTATATTGCAGAACTATATGACGAAAAAAGCTCTCTTTGAGGATGCCTTTAACGCAATCACGAGTGAGTCAAAATTATGTTATACAAAAGGAATTTATTATGACTTACATTCATCGGCATGTCATTCTCTACAATTGGAACCAAATCCATCCCATGTTGCGCTTATAACTCTTTATCAGAATGATGCAACAATTCCTAAGCTAACTATCATTCAAACTGCAAATCAACAGTCATCGCCTGCATTGTCTAATGAAGATACACGTCTCTATAATGAAATTATTTTTCTCATTGCCAAAGTTTGCTGTAAAGTATGTTATTAACGAAGAGCAAATAATATCTTATTACTTTGTGGCCATATGTCACTCTGTGATGATTGTAAATACAATTGTAAAATATCCCCAATATGTAACTGTATTCCAGGCAAGGCAATTAAGACTTATACCGCATAATAAAAACATGTCAATTGTGATGTATATATATATACTTTATATATCTATTATTATTATTACTATTTTTATGGACTCTTAAATTACTTTCAATCTATTGTATATTTATGTATATATAATAGTTCAAACAGCTATCTCAATTTACTTTATTAGAAAAATATACATATATACATAAAACATTCTGGTTTTTATTTATTTTATTTAAATTGCATATATTTCTAAATATCTAATACATGAATTATAAAAGAATTTAATCTAGATACTTTATAATAATAATATGCAATCTTTTCATAATTTTTGAAAATATTTCATAATTTGGAGCGATTGAATAAACTATAATTCTAATGTTCTCTTGTAGAGGCGTTCTATGCCCAATTATTATCTTACAGAATTATAGTGAATTAATGTTATTGTAGAGATAAATTGGAAATTTTGCTTATAATTTAAAGACTAATAATAGTAAATTGTAGTACTCTATAAAAATGTTAAATTTCTATGCACCTTTACTAGTTTATTTTCTCCGCAGCTTTACTAGTTAAATTGTGATGAGTGAGAATTGTGCATCATGTTAAAAAAGAAAACGTATGCGTTTTTGATTTTATTCTCACTTCCTGCAAGCTCTCTGACTGTTATCTCTGGGTTGGTCTACACTTCTACTCACTCTATTTAATTTATTTTACAATACAATGACACGGTTGCTTCTCCCCTTTTACTGACTACTACTTAAAAGTAAGAAATCAATTAATCTAAAACCCTTTCAATGCAGAGAGCATGCATTCCTATGTAGAGAACATGCACCCTTTGTAGAAAACATTTACGTGTGTAGAAAGCATACACCTCTGTGTAGAGAGCATACACATATGTGTAGAGTACATATACTTCTGTGCAGACCACATTCACCCCTGTGCAGAGGACATACTCCCCTATGCAGAAGATAAACACCCATGTGTAGAGAAAATACACCCTGTGTAGAGAAAATACATCCTGTGTAGAGAAAATACACCCTATGTAGAGAAAATACACCCTGTGAAGAGAAAATACACCCTGTGTAGAGGAAATATAACACTGTGTAGAGGACATATAGCACTGTGCAGAGTGCATACACCTATGTACAGAGGACAAACACCCATGTGTAGAGGACATATCACACTGTGCAGAGAGCATACACCCATATTTAAAGCACATACACCCCTGTACAGAGAACATACTCCCCTATGCAGATGATAAACACCCATGTCTAGAGAAAATACACCCTGGGTAGAGGACATATAACACTGAGAATATACACACCCCTGTGCAGAGGACATATAACACTGTGCAGAGAGCATACACCCATATTTAAAGCACATACACCCCTGTACAGAGAACATACTCCCCTATGCAGAAGATAAACACCCATATGTAGAGAACATACACCCTGTGTAGAGAACATATAACACTGTACAGAGAGCATACACCCATGTACATAGAACATACACACCCCTGTGCAGAGGACATATAACACTGTGCAGAGAGCATACACACTTTGAATAGAGCTTATATACTGTATAGAGCGAAAACGTTTCTATGCAGTCGTCTAAAAATCAAGGAAATATTTTCAGAATCCGGGAAATATTTTTGAAATTAGGGGCAATCTTTTCATAATCAGTAAACTTTTCATAATTTTTAGAGATATTTCACAATTTGGAGAGATTAAAAAAACTATAATTCTAATGTTCTCTTGTAGAAGCGTTCTATGCACAATTATAATCTTGGACAATTTAAGTGAAATTATGTTAATTTAGAGATAAATTAGAAATATTTTTTTTTAATTTAAAAAGTCTAGTAATAAGAAATTGTAGTACTCTTTCTTGTTTTAATCATCTAACTATTTAGCGTTGAGTCATTCTCCAACTCATAAACCAGGTGTCTATATTCAACCAATAAATTTCCATATTAATGCATTATTATATCTAATAGAAATGATATATAAAAAAGTATTAAAATACCTTACCCTACATTCACTTTCGATGAAAAGCGGATAGCATTTCATTGGTTCCATGAATATGGCCAAATTAACCTCGGAAATTGTTTCAGAAATCTGTTCTCAAAAATAGAAAACTTTTGGACTATTGATAGAATTATATTAGACATGGAGAAGAAATATTGTGATGTTTTCTCATCTTCGCTTCATTGGAATCTATGCACTTGCAAGAAGATGATTGTACTACTGCCTCTCTAAACTTTAAAATGATTGTCGCTAATATCATCAAAATAGGAGAAATAACTTGGGGCCGGATAATCGCAGTACTCCTTACATGCAATCATGAATATTTTAAGAATGACGTACTTAATATATTCACTAACAGATATAATAGATGGATTGTTAGTCGTGGAGGTTGGGTAAGTTATATATTACTATTAATATTTATAATATTCGAATTATGTTAATCAATATTTAAATCAATGCAATTTTCAGTTAAGACAATATTTATCGAATTCGTAACATTTATTTATTACAGGATGATATTACCATATATTTTTTAAACGGATCCTTTACTGAGGGTGTAATGAAGACGAACTTTTTAATTTTTACAGGAGCTGCTGTGGCTATGTTAGTGTTCTTTGCTCTAAGATAATCCAATGTTTCATCTATAAAGCATTGTTTGATATATCTACCATACTGACTCATATTTAACGCTTATCTGCAAACTATTATTGAAAAGTTTCTAGATTAAAGTCTTTTATAATGCTTGAATTGTAATATTTTTATAATAAAATCATTGTAATTTTATAAAGAATTAATTGATTTCCTACTTTTAAGTAGTAATAAGTATGGGTAATTTTAACAAAATCAGGGTAATCTGACTTTAATATATAGACGGTTTTAAAAGAAATTGAGCCAAGTATAAAAACAAAAAATTCCATGTTCACTCAGTTATAATATGGAATTTATTTTAACCAATAATACATGATATATGTACAACATAAGTATGAAAAATAAAAATTGTATGGAAAAATTTTCAACAGAAAAAAATGTAAAAAGTTGGTATATATATGGGATATGGCGAAAAATACAACATAGAGAGATTATAACTTATAAGAAATACAAAATTTGAAGATAAAAAGTCAAGTCATATTTGTTGATGATAGCGTCGACTAATATATATATATAAAGTTTGTGGATGTATTTAAAATACCAACTTTACATCACTGATAAAAAACACCGCTAGGTTTTTTTTGTGGCTACGGACTACTAATGTACAAATGTTTTGTAATGTTAAAGGCCAAACCGCATCCTTCATTGTGGATACCTGCTGTCATAATTGTTCGTTGCAATATGTAACACATAGTACTCCTTGATGATTGATTAAGAGTTTCGGATATTGGAGATGTGTAGTACTAGTGTAAATGTAGAGAATGTCATAATAGCCTCGATCGAGCTTCCTCAGATTCATAATTTTATATTTGTCAATTGACAGCATTTTCAATGACTGAGCAAGTGTTTTGGAGGGATATAGTAGTAAGTTATTATTTCTCTCGGTTGATGTTGACTCAGTTATTTCCATGATGTTGTCATTCGTTTTTTCCATGATAGGTGATGAAGGTGAATTTGATGCTGCCAATTTTGGCCTACTTTGAACGTATAAAGGTGATACCTTGTTGTAGACACCATTACATAGAAATTGTTTTGGATCAGGTAATTTTACATCGAGCTCATCATAAAGGTGAAACTTGGCTGGTACGATTGATTTCGTTTGAAATGATTTGGTGGAAATAAAAGGTTTTATATTCTTGTGAGCACTAAAGCCGAATTTTTTCAGATGCACTTGGCTCATTTTCGGGACACACTTGAAAGTGCCCTTTTTGTCGGTGAAATATGTAACGTCCTCTTTATTTTTCACCATCTATTTCATATATCGAGCTCCGGTAATATCCAACAAATCCTCCTTAAGCCTTCTCGAGATAGGTGATAATGTGATGATATCGATTGCGAGTGTACTCGATAAGTTAAATCGCAAAATAATTTGTCGTCCGCGTAGTGACCAGTTCTTCACTGTAAAGCAGACTAGGTTTCTGACCTAGTTCGCTCTCGCTTGACCAATAGCAGTCATCAACCACAAAAAGAGTGTGATTTCCACATAGCTTTATGAGATGTACACCAACTTAGATGAGAGGAGATAGAATCAAGGAATCCATCCAACTGTAATTTTAAATATTGCATGGTTGGAATTGTCCCGCGATTACAGGTTACACTTATCTCCACCCTTGAGAAGCCACGTGAAAAAGATTCGTCTCGAAAATTCATTAATTTCTCAGAATTCTGTACCCATCCAAACCATCGATTTCCTAAATCTTCCCTAACTGTGCAGGATTGTAACATATATGGAAATTTTAGGTAAATTTTCTGTCGATTGCCTGAAATAGGGTCTTTGGATACTAAACATGTATTCCGCTGGAAATCATCATGTTTGATTTCATGTATGTTTGCTCTTTAGAAAATCCTATGTTAAGTTGATTCATTTCTTTGAAATATTTGACAAGTTGAAAAGAGCCGGAATAGTCTCGAGTTATATCGATTTCATATGAGTCATATCCAACGCATTTTATATTTTCCAGGAAGAATAAGACTGTATCGGGATTTCCATGTACATGTATTCTTCTTAGATGATGAGCAACAGTAGAATGATGCATTATTTGAGAGTCCGGCAGCGTCAGCTTTGAGCTTGAGTAGTTTAGTAGCTATAGAATTAAAGATATTTGCACAATCATCAATTTCTTTTAAGGATGGACACTTTCTGATCATGAGAGAATCAAGGAAATAGTTGCTGACCGGTGTAAAACCAACACTATCTCTTGTTGTATACTTTTTAAAGTTGACATTTTCAATTTCGTTGAGTGAATTGTGAAGAGCTATTGCCTTTAGCTGATTTATATTTTTTCCGGTTGTGAGATGAGAGAAAAGAAAACCATTATTAAATATATGATATATCTGATTAAGATGTGATAGATCTACTTACTTGTAATGGTGTATAGTTAAAGAAATGCTAAAATTTAAATGTAGAAATATCATTTACTGTGTGTAGTATGAATGATTATTGTTTATAGACCTGCCTAGGAGGCGTGAGTTACTTCCAACGATTAGGAAGTGTAGTCTCTTCAATGAAGTGATGAAGTCTCTGTAATTTCCTTACAAACTGAATTATATAATTTACTGTGTGTAAGGACGATTCATGTTTCAAAACCGTATTTTATCCTAGTAAAATATATTATGAGGAATTTTGTCTCTAGAGGGGAAGATACAACCGTTTCGTAGAGTAGCAAAATATATTATGAGCATTTTGGCTCACTGATTAGCATATATATATACTTCCTAATCGATATGACGCTGTGGTAATACTGGACGTTGATTGGATAACTTTAACGCGTACGTGGGAGGTTTTTTCTTTTTCTTATAAAACTTCCTTCTACTAATAATAACGACTCACTTAGAAAAGCTTGAAATTTCATGCCCATTCTCTGATTAATCAAATCTCCCCATCGACAAGGAATGAATTTAACTCGTGGGAGGTTTTAATAGAATTTAGAGATGACTCACTTAGAAAAGCTTGAAATTTCATGCCCATTTTCTGTCAGATTAATAAAATCTCACCCTCGACTAAGAATGAATTTAATGCGTGGGAGGTTTAAATAGAATATAGAGATGACTCAAATAGAACTAATAGCCATTTAAATTAATGAAATCGGTTACTGTCTTTCTAAAATCAGTGTATTGATAAAAATCCATAAGTGTACGTCAGGTATCGAGGACTATATTTAATCTTTTTTTAATTGCATATTCCAATTCTCCATCAAAATATTAGCCATTCAAATTAGTGAAATATTAATCAAATATAGTCAAATATTAATCATTGCTATTTTAGTTTTGCAGAAATTCATTAAAAATGTATTATAATCCTGGAAAGTGAAAAGATGAATTTATAAAAACAACATAAAATGAAAGGGTTTAGGAAGCATTTAGATGGGATAACAAAAACACAATATATATATATAGAAGAATATATAATAAAATTTATATAACGTTCATTTAGATAATAAGTCTTGTATAAAATAAATCTATGGAAGTTGTCTATGGAAAGGTATATTTTTTCCACATGCGCCTAAGCAAATATGATCTGTGGATGGGGTAGATGCTTGTGATGTCTTTTGAGGGGTTGTGAAGTCTATCAAAGGTGATGCAGGTAGAGAATAAGACTGCTCTTCAATATGGAAGCTTAATGCATTTTTACGTATTAGAGTCGGTTTCTTAGGCTGGAATGTAGCCTCGACAATAAAATCGGATGCAGCCGCCATTGTGAGTCGACAGAGATAGGGAGTTGAGAGACCTTTCAACGAATGATGACCAGTACTTGACTTGAGTGAGAGACTTTGACTTGAGTGACGACTTGTGAGAGAACTTGCCAAAAAGTTAAGAGAGACGTGAAATGAAATATCCAGCAGGAGAGAGAGATATACATACGACCGTTCTGGAGCTCGCAAAAAATAGGAATGAAAACATAAACTCACACACCTCCTTATATATCATAATACTCGAAAAAATAATAACTCTGAATTAACTGGACTGCTATTGATTGAGAATTTAACTCGTAAAGGTGGGGAAAACAAAAATACCTTGAAGCAAGAGACTGAAGTGTAGAGTTTACTTAGTGCAGAAATTTTAACTCTAAATTAACTGAACTCCTATTGGCTGAGAATTTAACTAGTAAAGGTGGTCAAAACATATTTACTATTGTAGAACGCAAAGTGTCGCCCATATCGCCTTTAACTATACTATACTAAAAAAAAATTGAATTTCCCGCAAAAAAAAGAATTTTAAAGTTGTCTAAAAATAACGCGTATTAAACTACACAAATTTGAATTTCCGGTAAAAATGAAGAATTTTCTAAAAAAAGTCATGTAACCTTAAAAGAAAAAGAAAATTTCTCCTATGAAATATAGTAAAATTCGCCCCTAAAATTATAGAAATCCGTTAATGTGTTGATAAAAATCAAATGTATTGGTAAAAATCAATAAGTGTACGTTAGGTATTGATGATGATATTTAATCATGTTTTTAATAGCATAAATGCATTCTGAATATGCGATATTATCCGTTATTACATAGATAGTTGTTGAATACGGCATATATCTATTGAGTCTGAAATATTGAGATTACGTATTCCACAAGTCGAAGACGAGTGGAATACGGAAAATCACAATATTGAAGACGAAATTAGATATATGCAGTATTCAACTATCTAGCTATGTAATAAAATATTTATTCCACAGATTAAGGTAAGTCAAAATAATAAATTAATACATATATTTAACTAATCTTGTAATCAAAAATAAATACCTTAAAACACAATATTAAAACTCTGAAACACACAGTTTTTATTTATTATATACATTAATAGTGACACCAGTGCAATTGGTCAATGATGTGTATCTTTTTTTATCAGGAGATTATGATCGCTTCTTGGTTGTAGGACAGACGACAGCATCGGACATCAGTTTCTGACGATCAAGATCGCAGTCATCATTTTCATTGAATGACTGGAGGTTCTTGTGTCCCGTTAGTTAGATTATCTCCAGTGAATCAATGTTGGCTCTTTCCAACTGTTTGATCGTATGCCGCCTCAAACCATGATTAGTTTTATGACCGTCAAAGTTTGCAGCTTTGCATAAATCTTTAATCATGGTGCCAATCTTATTAACTCTTAGATTTTGGTTTTTGAACCATTGTTTACCTGTCGGTGCATCAATGACCGCCAGATATTAATTTGATGTAGGGGTCATTTGACTCACTGGCCTGTGCTCACCGAAAACTTTGAACGCCTCAACAGGACATATCCCT
>JAUZNC010058743.1:0-10977 GCA_034780395.1 Vannuccia rotundouncinata
ATACTTTTTATATCAGTGCTTTATATATCTCATGTATATTTGCATGTCACTAAATCTATTTTTATCCTGTATTATACTGGTACACGACCATTTTTGTCAATCGCAGGTGAAAACGAAACTATTAACATTCCGATCAGATGTCCTATCTATGTGTTTAGTATACTAGTAAAATATCTATGCGAATACAATTATATACCGAACCGAGCTATTTAGCATTATGTGTTTAGAAATTTAAGTGTACAGGTCCAAAAAGGCGAGCAGGTTTATAGGTTAAGGCGATTTTCCGCCGGAGCAAATCCATGATGAGGCCGTATAGGGTGAAATTTTTTATCAAAATTAATAGCCGTGCATGATCGTTTATTCGGAACACAAGAATTTGTACTCATTAATTTAAAAAAATCAACATTTATCTTTGTAGCATGGTTTTGTATATTAACAATATTATATTAAATTTTATAATGTAAATAAGTTTCACTTATCATTGGTAAACTTACACATTTATCAGGAAATAATAAGAACACATTAAAAGGATGAGATATAGAACAGTAAAAGTAATTCCAAAATCATAAAAATCCCATCCTGAAAATATTATGTAAATACTACGGAGTATAGAAACAATGATTTTTTACTAAAGCAGGTAAAATATATTTTAACGAAAAATAATCGTGAAGTATAATTGGTTTGTATATGATTAATTTCTACCCTGGAGTCATATTTTCCAAAATTCACTTAACTTAAGTGTAAGTGAAAAGTATCTTTGAAAATATGACTACTAATTTTAACTACTGTATTTTAGCATTAGTATTTTATTTTATTTTATTAATATTCTTATTTTAGTATTTTATTTTAACAGTATTTTAGCTACAGTTCAATTAATTGGCACATGCTAGTATAGTGAACAAACATGGCACGGTAAACTTGGCAGTTCTTTAATTAAATTTTTAAACAAAGCACTTAAAATGAATAAATAAATGTATCGCTATATATTTAAATGAGTAGGCCTATACTCTATAACGGTACTTCACTGGTACTATGCGTTAGATATAAGGTAAATTTAATGCGTATATTTTAATAAATGCAAATAGTATATTATTCTTCTTCTTTGGTTGTACGAACGAGTATGCATTTAATATTCAAATAATAATTAATAGTATAATTCCGCAATAATATATTCTACTTATTATAGATATTCTATTGCCTTAAAACTAAATTAATTAGTATATGATTTGGATGATATACTAACTGGATGTTTTGGGAGGTTATATATTATGTATGATTCTTTAAACTAAATAAAAATTGATAGAAAATTATTATTTTTTATTTGAAATTGAATTAACAAATATAGAAATAACTATTTATTATATATATACGTTTTAGTATCTGAAGAACATTTTCATGGTAGTGAGGGAAGGAGTAGGGCGATGATTCTTGTGTGAAAAGTGCTTTTGAAACGATGTGTACTTTTATAGTTAAAGTTGTACTCAAATATAGCTAAGCAAAGTTAAAAATAATACCTTCAATGTGTAATAAAATCGTTTAGGCTGCTTTTAAAAAAAAATCCATATTAATTATTTTTAATTAAAAAAAATTACCATCCCAAGATTTTTTTGGGAACACTCCCAATACTTCTTATATAATATATGTTATCATGTTATCTATACCTATACCTTTATAAATAGAACAAGAAGATCAATTATTAGATTTTTCAAAAGATAATCCATTCACCTTTACATTCCATATCCCAAAACTCTGTAGTTATAGGAGGTCCACGAATTGTTTCATTATTAAAACGAAATATTCCCCGTATTTGAAAAAGATCTAGAAAATACTCAGTGTCATTAAGTTCATCTGAAAAATGCATTGAGTAAAAACGTAATACTCAGATCCAAACAAATTACAATTGAATAGAATTACAACACACATAGAATATGAAACTGTATTTAAACCAATTGTGTCGTAATGGAACAAATAAATAGGCAATTAAAACAAGTTTGTTTAAAATCTTCTGAATAAAAATAAATCAATAGACATTCACTGTATTCTAATTATTAAACCAGTTTATAGTAAGGAGAATAACTTTATCATAATTTCATCACTGCTATTTTTTATTTAATATTTTTGGGAAAAGAAATGACTAATTCTGATACCTAATTAATTATCCGCACTATCTCTTAAACTTGATAACTTATTTAGGAAAGTTAAAATTAAATATTAACAATTAACTCAGTGAGGAAAATTTAGAAGTTGAATTAGTAGTGAAACAGAATATAGCTAGTAGGAAGTGCACCTGTCATTTTAAAGTTAAGTGCATTGTCCATTTGAAATACGCTTTATATATTTCGTAAAATAGAAAATTGATTCAATTGAAACTCACAATTATCATTATATAACTCTTTCACAACACGCACAGTGGAGTTTTCATCTAATAGAGTAATTTCATATTTCGTGTACGGCTCTGTTTCTTCCCAATAATAAGTTTTTTTGCACCCACTGTAGGAAACACGTTGAACTTCTGTAAAAATACATAGTTCTTAAAGTGGATTGTATATTATGAAAGAGAGTGAGATTGAACAACAAACTCACAAAATGGAAACTCGACTTACTGCCGCAAACACCGATTTTCGGCTGGTACCACTCGCTCCAATCTCCGGTAGAGTTGTCAGACATCACTCCGCAGACACGAAACTTCATATTTTCAGGAAATTCATTGCTTAATTCAACTGTAGTAAATTCCATCGAAATTCACGAATATTAGTAAAAACATAACATTTCTATATAATCTATTAACATATTTACAATATTAAAGAATTTATTGTTATTTTCTCCAAATAAACGTATTATTCTATACTTACAGTAGTTTCTATGGACATAGTTAATAAAGGAGCAAATATTGCTATCGTTTGAAGTTCTGCCGCAAACTTTAAATCTAACGTAACTCGAGTCTGGTATTTCCCACTGAACTTGGCGCCTACAAACGCTAAAACTTGTTTCTCGAAAGACGACAATATCTGAAATAATAATAACGTTGAAAGCATAATATGATGGAAGCATATAAATAATTTAGGCAAAATTAAATTCTTTTTAGAATTGTTTCCGTAAAAAAGTTTTAAAAGTGACAGTTTAGGTACTGGGTGGTATCTTCTAAATGTTGTGTAATTTTTCAATCTATTTATTTTGAGAGAAAATTCTTTTGTTACTGTTCAAATCCCCTTTAAAAACAATATACTGCCTACATAATAGCAATATTTAATTTTATATATAGTTTAAATTAAGAGACTACACTACTATTTAATATTTTTTTTAGTAGTAGGTATAAACAAGTGTATTTATATAATAATTATAGAGCAAATTAAATTTCCTGATACAAGTTGAATTAAAACTGTAGATATAATTCTGAATATTTAATCCAATTTTATAAAATGTTAAATCGTACAAATGAGGAATTATTTCACATCTATACGTTTTGAGAAAGCACGCATATACCTGGACAATATTTTTTGGGCGCAAGAATCCACTCAGACCATGGACCATCACCATTTGATTCAAATTCATTAGCGACACCGCACACTTGAATTGCTGTCTGTGATGGGGCCGATATATCTAATTTGTCTAGAAAAGTCATAAAATCATAAAATGAAATTCTGTTTACTTTGATATCAACAATACTCATTAATTAATATTAAATATAAAAGTTTAGATAGAGTTATACATACACTGTGCATAACATTTCGTAGATACAAAAAAAGTTTTTTTTAATAATAAATTTTAAAAATTCAAAGTATATGAATTTGATGTAAATAAAATATAAATTTGCCATTAAGTAATACATTTTCCTAATGGATCATATAATGAAAAAATATTTTGTTTCGAATATTACGAACATTTCAGTAGTTGTAGGGATAAAACATGTTTTAAATTCTTGATACCCGTGTTAGGTCAATGATAAAAATAATTAATTGAATTAATTAAATAATAAAAAATAATAATTCTAGATAGTTTGTAATTAAATGCTAATAAATGGATACATCGTCTTACATTTTGGTAAATATACAGTTTCAGTAAAAACCATATCTTTATGAGTTTTCGTGTCGTAGACGAGTTTTACTTTGAATTCTGTATAAGGGGATGATTTTAACCAAACCAAAACTCGATCACATTCATTTGTTTTTGTCCAAAATATTCCCTGAATATCTAAAAAAAGGTACACATAATTAACAGCCAATACAATTATAATGATAAAAAAATTAAAATCAAACAATTGAATTATTGTTTTGTGAAATTCAACAATCGGAATAGAAATACATTGCGTTTAAAATCCTCATTAAATCAATTTGAAATTAATCGGTAAATCGTTGAATACAACTATTTGAACGGAGAACTTTCTGTCGTGTGTATTTATTTTTTATAATCAAATTGAACACACTTTTGCACGGTTTGTGTTGATGGTTGATCCAAGAGCTCCATGGTCCCCCAATACGAAAACCATGAAAATCCTTAGTGACACCTTGGACACGAAAGCGTATGTCTTCAGGCTCGCTGTTATTCAATTTGTAATGAGCAAAATTAGCAAGCATATTCGAGCGGTAATGATTTTCTTGGATAAAATAAAGTTAAAAACAATATCATAAAGTAATGTTAAACATTGGAATTTAAATGGTTAAAAATATCATTTAATAAATTTTAAAGCAAAATGTATTTTCCAATGTTTAATAAACATATAAACATATAATATGGCCGGCCTGTGTAAAGGAATAATATAGTAATCAACGATAATCAAAGTAGTTAAGATGAAATGTAATTTTAGCTTCAAAGAAAATTGTTTTATTTTTTACCAAATATAGCTTTGAAAACATGAGTTATATATTCTTTTCTTGTTGAACTATCGTAGATCATTATTTTATAATGTGTGTACGGTTGCATTTTCTTCCAGAAAAATTTTCGAAAACACACGTTTGAATATGTAATCGATATATCCTCAATTTCTAAAAATGAATTTTAAAATCCCACATTGAATTAAATTGGAAAAAAAACTTGAATAAAAGTTCGAAGACTAACTTTTACAGTACATATCACCGGGATCCACATTCTGGCTCCATAAACTTTTATACAAATCAGAATAGCCCTTTACAGAAATAAGTATAAGATCTGGCCATTTATCATTTTTGATTATATCTAATTTAGTAAAGCAATAGTTGTATAATAATTTTGGAACAATTATAGAGAATTATATAGAAACAATTATATGAATACCTCCTCACAAAACAATATTATACAAATTTAACAAATTATACATATATATATATATATATTAAACATTCTAAATTTAAAAGAATGATGATTTCGGAAAAACTTACAAGATGGATTGTTTGAACTATCCGTCTTTATAATCGAATTATTGTAAAAAATTCTTATCGAAAAATTGTGCATATTGTCGTAATTTGGCCAGGAAAGTTTTCGGTTGCAAATTCCGGAAAAACTTCGCCGAAATCGAGAGGCTTTTAAAACTAGATTATATCAAACTCACAAATATTATTTTTATCAGTAAAAATCTGTAAGATAATTGTCAAAACAATTTTGAGGAATTTTAAGAACATACCTAAATAATGTAAACCTTTTTACGCTGAATATTACAGATATATCCTCGTTTGATTAAATTATTGTATTAAAAGAGTTTATAAGTAATCTTGGGAGGTTAAATGGTGAAGATTTGTACTAAAACAATATTATTGATTGTTTTTGAGCCATTTAAACAATTAAAAAAAGATATTGCTTTTAGTTTGTATTATTAGATTGTTAGATTATTCTATTATAGTTTGTTAAATTAATCTTATAAAAATATAGTATATTATATATAAATTTATTTATTTAGGTAAAATAACTCATATTTACAATTATAAAGACTGAATAAATAATTATTTTTGTTTTCCGATTATCATCAAAAATCATACCTTTACAGGGCATTTGAAACTGGGTCCATTCACTCCATGGTCCATGACCATCACTAGAAAATCCACGAACTCTTAATTGTATAATTTGTTCGGAATCCATAGAGAGTTCAACTGTACAAAAAGCGATAATGTTTGTATATATATATATATAATATGAAAGATATATTAATACCTACCTATAATACTAGGACAAGGCATAAAACTTATTGTAAAGATGATTACATTTTTAATGAGAGGATACCTACTCTATTGAGATATAAGTTAGTCAAACTGATTGTATTATTTGTTGTAAAATGTTAAATAAATTATCGTCATAACTAACATTTCAAATACTAATATAATTTATATGATAGCTGTAAGATATCCTAATTTATTTATTTTGATGACTTTTATTTTTAGAATTTAATATACTTATTAATTTTAAAACGATTTTATTAACTACAATATTGCAATAATTAATAATTACAAATTTTAATACAAATCTTACATGGAGGTTTAATGTGTCGCGTAATATTTTCCTTTAAATTTTCAAATTTGATATTAACACTATATTCATAATAATAGTCCCTTTTCTCCCAATCAATAATCCTCGAACACAAATAAATTCTACTAATGAAAAATTTTGTTACGGCTAGAGAAAGTGAGGATACATATTGAATATAAGCAATGGATATTATTCATGAATATTAATAGTATATAAATGGAAACATATATTTTAGAATTGGTATATAATTATTATTGACTTTATTACGTTAGCGGATATTAAATTGTTACCTCCCACTAATATGACTTTTTCGATTCAATTTCCAGTGAATTGAAACTTACTCAAACTTCAATTTAACTTATGATTATAACTTAATAATTATGATTAATTAACTATTAATTATTAATACTATAGAACTCAAATTTCTATGAGTATTATTGTAATTGAATCGTAAGTGTTTTTTAGAAAAATAACAATGACATTGTATCCATATTAAAATTTATTAGTAAGATTTTAATATTTGGCCGGTAGGTGCTCCGTAATACCTTCACACTTGCTCAGAGGAATAGCCATCCATTTACTCCAATAAGATTCAACAAGTTTTCCGGCAATTAGTTTATTTCCAATGACGCGAAATCGTGTTCCATTTTTAAAATTTAAATAAATCATTTCTAAAAAATGAAGAAATTCACAAATGATAAATTGATTGATATCTAAATTTACATTTAATTAAATTACCTCTATAGGTCAAACAATTAAACAATATATAACAATATGGGGAGAATATCTTCAAAACGTTAAAAAAAATTTATAGAGCAATAATTTCGGATAAATTTACCTTTAATAGAGCCAACATTTGTGTAACTAATTTTCCCATCTTGTATTGTTTCAACCATAAAATTTTGAAAATATTGATTTCTCCAAGAAGCTATTCCGTAACAACCGATTTCTTTAATTGTTGAATTCAATTTGATTTCGTCTTAGATAAATTATAAAATTTTAATATCGTGGTAATATTGTTATGAATGCACAAACTAATTATTATCGAGTAAAAAGTATTTCTAGTGCTTTAATAATATTAATAATAATAATATTTTACAACTTGTAACTACAAACCTACTATATAGTTAAAGTAAATTATATGGTAGTATGGGATGATTATAATTTGTAATTAAATATATAAAAATGGAAACTATAAATATAAGTTAAATATATTTTTTGAATAATAACGTGCACAATAAATTAACAAATAAAATTTAATTACAGATTTCTTACCAATATTATTGTCAATTTGTCCATACAATTTTATTTGACAAATATTTACAGGGACATCTGATTTAATTTCTATGATTAAAATCTTAACAACTTTCCATTCACATAATATCATTCTTACGTCTTCAGAGTTATTGCACACTCTGACAGTTTTAAAATGAGGCCCCAAAACCTAAACAATAATATGTAACTCATCATTTAAAAAATGTAATATAAAATAATTTGATTTCTTTAAATCACTAACTTCAACTCGCCTTAGTAGTATGTTAGGACGACCTCTATGACAGTATGACTTATCACAAACTTGATTTTAATTGGTCAGTTGGGGCAGGGGGTATTCGGGTCTGCACCCTACCATTTTAAATTATTTACTAATAAGAATCGAGTAAAATAAGAAGCTGCACAATCGAATATAAGAAGGTGCACTCAAGTGGTTAATTTCATTCCCATTTCTTACGAACTCTCCTACGGTCGTCTTCTCGCCAGCAGTCTCTCCAGTTTTGAATGTTTTGGTTCTTCGCAAGTATTTTTTGTTCTTCATCAGTCGTAATCCTTATTAATTTGTTGTGTATATTTATTCAAATTAATATTCCATCTAATCAGAGTAAGTGCTTTTTTATTATTGTTTTAAGAATTTGATTTTACTATAAAAACTCGATTAATTATAGTTAACGATTAGAATTTAAATCATTTAAACTACTTTTAGATATTTTTTTAAAAGTATATATTGCACAATTTTTACAATATTTAACTAGTTGACTAATGAGACACAGTATAGCAATGCAAAATTTTAATATAATCTTGCCATGCCAACGTCATATACTTTAATTTATTTTAATTTATGATGTCGCCTTGCGTGGGATGAGACTGTGGATGTGGAAATATACCTAGACTATTGATACTCTATTGGTTAATTATAGATATCGATACCTGATTGACACTTTTGATTTTTACCAAAACAGGAAGTTATTTCAATAATTTTAGCGGATAATATTACTATGTTACATTTTTCTATTAAAAAATCTAACGATTACAATTTTTTGGCGAGTACGATTTTTCTATTAAAAACATGATTAAATTTAGTTATCGATATCTGACATACACGTATTAAGTTTTACAAATAATTTGAATTTCATCAAGAAATTAACAAATTTTAAAATTTTTATTAACAAATGTTACTATATTTCATACGTCGAATATATATTTCGCGACTAATTAATATTTTCAAAGTGTATTTGAGTATTTACTCTCTCGCATTTAAACTCCTCCCACGAAACCCCTGATCCATCCAAGCACCACGTGATGTTTTCCAGGTATTAAAAATTGTTTCAGGATAATTAAAATTTTTTATGTGTTGTTGTACGCAGTATTTGACCATACTCCTACTACGCATTAAAGCCATCCCTTAATGGAATATTTTTTGATGAGAACGAGTTGTAATTTTATTTAAATTTATCCCATTTAAGGAATTTTTAAAAAATTTATAACATTTTAACGTATTTTAACAAATTTTATCATTGATAAAAATCCTTAAAATTCCCTATAATTCCATTATAAATTCAAAAAATGGTTCAATTTATAAAATCACCTCAAAAAGTTTCAAATAAGACCCATATTCAAGTAGCTGGACTCTGATTGTGCGGTCTGCCATGATTTTAAGTAATAAAAATATTTAAGCAATTAAAATTGATTTAACCTAATTTAAAAGAGTTAGTTATGTTAACCTTCATACCGTAGCTTTGACAAATTTAATATTTCTAACTGCAGTTTTGATAATGAAATACGCGATGGTATATTGCCTGTCTAAATTTATAGTCCATCTGAGAAATTCATGCGTACAGTTAGAACATGATGGAAACATCAGCAGGATATTACGTGGATAACATTTTGGCATTGCATGACCTTCAAGCTCCTTTACAATAACCGATGTTTTATTATTTGATATAGGTAGAAATTTTGACGTATCAATTGTGGTATTTTCTGCCAATTAAAAAATGTATTAATTATAACAAATATAATCAAATTTATTTTTAAAAAGCTATACATAATTAAAATAAACAAATACTTAAAATTTGGTGATACGTATAATTGAAATGTTAAACTTTGATAGTAATAACTTTTTAAAAATATTTTTCTATTTACCTTTTTTAATAACTTATTTATAACTTATTTTTTATAAAATTAACTTATAATTAATATCTTGTATTGACTTTTTCATGTAAAATTTTAAAAATATTTAATTTAAATTAAATTAAATTAAATAATAAAAAATAATTAATTTTGAAAATACAGTAGTCAATATTATTTAAATCAATAACCAAAAAAAACAATACGGTCACAAGCATTGGAGGTAAAGAGATACGTCTCTAACCTAATAGCTAAGCTAACCCGTCAGTAAAAAATAAAACTTATTTTTTATAAAATTGCTTATAATTAATATTTTATTTTGAATTTATATTTAATTTTAGATTTCAGCCATTTTAAGAGGCTATATACTATTTTATATTTTTATAAAACTATTTTTATAAATATATATATTTTATAATATCTACTTATTAACCCCTTTTGTAAAATCGAAATATTTTAAAAAACGACAAATAAATATTAATATATAGCTGACCAAAAAGACTAATTTATATATTTCTAAATATGACGTAGTTTTATGTGTAGTATAAAATTCAACACTCGAAAATATATTGTTTCAATTATAACTTTTATTTAAATTGATTATATATATATTTTTTTTAATTTTGAAAGTGCCTTACATCAGAAGATATTGCCAATAATTTCTATGTATCAAGTATCAACACTTGACTCAACAATGTTACAAACACGAATTATGTAAAAATATAAAGCTGTTAAAAATAATTATTTACGAAATTTGAGAAAATATCGCATACCTACTTTAGATAATTTACCAAAATTTGTTTATTTTAATTTATTAGTTGTCAATATATATTTTTCTTTTAGCAATTACATAAATCAAAAGTAAAGCATGCGTACAGTTAAGTTATAACTTTGTAAATTCTTTTTTTCTCAAAAATTTATTATTTTAAAATTAATTAAAGTTAAAAATTCAAGTTGACTGCCAAGTACAATACATATATTAATAAGATTGATTTGACTGCATATCTTAATGTCTTGACTACTTTTATTTTATTATTATCTTAAATGATATATATATTAAAATAAAGTTAATATTATATTTAAATTATTTTTGAAAATTATATGTATGTAAATGTTGCATATTATATAATATGATAGTTATGAATA
>JAUZNC010058745.1:0-10975 GCA_034780395.1 Vannuccia rotundouncinata
TTAGAAACTTGATATGTATACGATGTTGTGTTAGAAACTTGATATGTATACGATGTTGTGTTAGAAACTTGATATGTCCAGGAGATTCAAACTGTAATGAAGGAAGTTGAAGCTGGTGTGTATGTTCTTATTTTCGTCCCAATTTATTGAATCAACGAACGTAGTATTTCTGCAGCCAGTTTATTCTCCACATTAAAATGCACGAGACCGATACACATTCGCGAAGTTACAAATGTTCAGGAAAACATTGAATTGTTAAATACAAAGTTTCACACGTTTTCTGGATGAATTCTTGGAAAACAATTCGCCTGTTTCAACGGCACATGAGCTGGATCTGCTGAAGATGCACTGCAATGCAGTAAATGACAATGATGGTTCTATCTAAAACATTTTGTAAACTATTTGAATTTACATTTAATATGTTGCCTAAATTTGTCATTTTGGATTCTTATGTTGATGAATTATTCATTTCAAGTTTTAACCAATGACTTAATGTTGCACATCTTGTAACAACTTTCCTTCTGTCTTCCTTCAGCACCGGAGCTCATTGTTACCCTGAGGAAACACCTTCAACGTCTTTACATGAGCCAGGGAGATTCCGTGGATCCAGCGCCTTGGATAAACTTCCCAGACAAACCACTCCTCTCCTTCCTGGTGGACAACAGGATTTGTGACCGAAGTTCAAGGGCAGTCATAAAGGAACTCTCTACATTGAGCGTTCATCTGAATTTGAATCCTGGCGATAGAGTTGTCATTCATGGTCCACAGGGTTCAGGAAAGTCCACTTGGATGCGCCGCTTTGCCTATCAATATAGTCTTGGGCTTCTGGCTAATATAACTTCTCCTTTCAAGGTTGTCTTGTTTCTTAATGACGATAATTACGACCCCAAATCAACTTCCATTGAAGAATTGTTAGTTAAAATAATTCCTAGTTTACACAATGAAGCCGACGAATTAGCAGCGTTGATAGAGTCCAATCCATCGAGCCTGCTTCTGTTGGTCGACCTCAAACCTGGATGTGACTTTGTCAAATTTCTTCTCAGGAGAGATATCTTTCCCAGAGCCACAGTTTTGATGACGATGGGGCAGGATTTGAGTTTGGATTTGGTCCCCAGTGTCACTTACATTTATGACATGTTGCCATGGAATGATGATGATATTCTCAAATTGCTCCGATTGTTTGCAGACGTATTTGACAGTGAAGAAGATCAAACTAGCTTTTTGGAATACATGGAAACTATTGACAGCAGTTTGCTCGAATTGCCAAAAAATTGTTGTTTAATTTGTGTTCTTTATCTGCTTAATCCGTCTTTGATAACAAAACGACTGATACGCTGTGAAACAGACCTGCTGGACTTCCTATTTTTCAGCTACATTCAATTTAAATACCCCGACAATTCAATGAATGATACTCAAATTTATTCGCAAATTCTCCCACTGCTGGACACATCCTGGGAGTTGATATCGAAGTGTCGGAATCCTGATTCATCTCCACTCTATTCAGTAGTTTTGGATTCCATGAACCCTCAACGAAAACTTACCATCCAAAGTTGGAAATTTGAGGAATTTCTAGCTGCAAAATTTTTGGCTTTTCGTTACTTTGAAGCTGCTAACGCAAGTCAGTTCGGCTCACTGACAGCTCTTGATGGTGTCCACGAAATGTTCCGTTTGTGTTGGAAATGGAGTGATAAACACCGCGTGGCCGTGTTTTTGGTGGCGCTATTGTGCAAGGACTGGACTGTTTTCGTCGAGTCATTATCTGTGAACTATTGCACTCTTCCTATTGAAACGAAAGCTGGTGTACTTCAAATAGTACTGGACTGTTGTAAAGAAGTTGTGTCAAGCAGCCCAGAATGTGCCAATGCTCTCCGTAAAGTTGTAGGCATTCAGGACCCCGACAACACCATTTCTCCAGAGGATTCCGTGTCATGCACATCAATGTCACAATGCGACCACTCCGAATGGCTCAATGAATCATTTAATGAAGCTCAATCGGTGGATTTCACGAAACTTGACCCGCTAACCAATTTCGAAACATCGGATGCTCTCAGTTACGAACCTCTCATCGAAGCGGTCCAGTCTATCAAACGAAATAATTGTGCAAAACTTTCGATCAGTTTTGAAATTGACGTAATTTCGATACGAGCTCTTGAAATGGCTTGTGCCATTTTTGACAATCCAATGAACAATCTCAAATCACTTTCAGTTGGTATTTATTTCCGGGACATAATTCGGGCTTGCGGGGGAAGATTTGATCGATTGAAATATGTTATCACGCCATTAGCCATCTTTTTGGAACAAAATTGTTCCCTTCAACGTCTGGAACTGTGTGGAAGTTTCTTTATGAAGGAAACACTATCTCAACTAAAGTCTGCAATACTCCACCATCCAAAACTTGATCAATTTTGCCTTAAAGCACAGTACAAGAATTCTGATTCTCAGTGCAAATCCATTTCACAGATTCACCCGTATTCTGGATCTTCACTAGCGGAAATATTGCAGCACCCTTGGAAAGAAATAAGTCTTGATTTGAACGGCTTTTGGGCCACATCAACAAACAATTACTTCACCCAACAATCCATGTATCGAACCACTTCAAATGAGTATCTCAACAGCAAACGTCTTTCGGCGAGCATCTATCGAACAGAAAGCGTCACCAATATCGGTCGTCGAAGTCTCTCTCGATTATCATTATTTTCCCTTCCTCGGACTGCATCAATGGCTTCTCTCTACACCAGATCAAATGAGACATCTCGTAAAACCTCCGATGGTATGAATATTCTCCTATCTCAAGTGTCCAGGTCACTCATGAATCACTCCAACATTGAAACTGTCGCTCTCAATTGCGCCACTTTACCAGCGCATACTCTGGAAAATTTCGCCGACATCATTGAAGGTTGTCCACGTCTCCGCGCATTTCAACTAGCAGTTGACACTCTCCAAGAAGCCGCGTTCCTCTCATTGGGTTGTGGAATTGTCTGTGCCACTCAACTTGAGTTCTTCCTCATCAGCGGTTCGATCGCCCGAGAACGAGCCAGTCATTCTGGCAGTTGTATCGCTGGATTCATGCAGTCGTGTAGTGTTAGCTCCTCTCTTCGTAAACTGACAATCAACATTAGCCCGTTGACTGAAGAAGATATTGATTGGTTGATCATGTCTCTACCAAACCTCCCTGTCTTTCCACGTCGACCAATAGACGTCATTCTAGAAGCATGCATTCCTTCAACCGATGTGGAACAACTTCAGCAGCGAATCAACGCAGTCAGATTCACTACAAGTCATCACAACTTTCGGCTGGATATCCGACTTAAAGCAGTTCCAATATAATCAGAATGACAAATCTATTTTTATCGATCTAACTTTTTATTGTATTGCTTGAAGTTGAGTTTTGCGTTGATTTTATATTCTTTTATCGTTTTATAACTGACCAGCAATTTCTTTAAATGTTGTCACAAATATTTTTGCAGATTCCACTCATCAAACTTTATAATTAGTGATTCGTTTGATATGAATCATTGATTGATGTAAAAGGTAGATCTTTATTTTTCTGAATTCTCTACATTGCATTGACTTGAAAATCATGAAAACATTTACTCACAACATTCGTAAATATTTAAATCTTGTATTTGTGCAATTTAAATACAACTGATACATATTTTATGCAATTATTTTAATTAAACATGTGTTGTTAAATAAACAAATATAAAATATATGCAATTTCATAAATATTATCTAATAATAGCTTTCGTTTTGGTAATTCAATATAGGAATAAATGGCAACGCTATAACAATCTAATTTCAGAATATTCTGAATTTGAACATTTAGACAGAAAACTTGAAATATCTGTTATATTTAAGAATTTGTGAATGTTATTTTGATTCGTTTTATTGCAATACAGTTTAATTAGATTGCCACAATTTGCTCTAAATCTGTAATAATATATAAATACCCAATTTTGTAACTTATGAATGAAAATATTATCCTAAAATGAATAAATATTGTGTAATTCGTAATGAAAATAACTAAGATTAAGAAATAATTAAGAAAATTCCGAGTTAGGAAATTCTAGATTCACCAACAGTGACAAAAGTTTAAATTAAAAGTTAAATTTTTTTGAAAATTAATTACATTATTCGAAAAGCCTCTGAGAATACTATGAGAAACTTAATTAATTAATATAAAATATACATATAAATAAATTTATAATATATTATATATTAAAAGAAACATAGCATATGTAAATGTAAATGTCATAATATTTTTGATTAAAAAATTTAATACATTTTTTTGTGTAAATTTATTAAATTATATTTAACTTTTTGTATTTACAATTATAGATATATATTTTATCTAGACCATCTAGCAGCCGTATGCACAAAAGCTCAGATAAAAATGTTTTTACTTGCGCAACTCAAAGTTCAACATAAATCCTCAGAAAACGAATTCTCGAAACAAGTTGGGCGAATTTTGCCTTAACTTTGTTCGCACAGGTTATAACCCACCTAATTTTCACGGAGTTGTGCGAATTTCTATTTTAATTGGTGCAAAATCGCATGAGTGCTAGGATCAATTGATTATAGGTGAGATATTATACTCCTACGTTTGTTAATCTATATAGTTACAATAGAGGAAAAGGGTAGAGTCCGTATAATCTATTGTTACTCCTATTAATATCTGTCAGAGTCGTGGGAATATGTGGGAGTTTATTAGTGTCGGCACTCAATTATCCTGTCATCAAAAGCAAAAAGTACTTTTCACTCCGCGTCAATATTTCACAAAATTCTAAATCGTTCGAGAATACCAAAAGTTAGTCATTATATTTAAACGAAGTTGCACAAATAATTGTCGCCCAACTCCGTGAAAATAAGCTGAGATCAATTAATATTCACAGAGCTTTTTGCATACGGCTGCTAATGAATTGCAGTATTAATCCCGATGAATTTCGTATTGATTATCGATATATTCCTTTTTATATATACGTTTATAACTATTGAATGTTAGTTAGTTTGCCAGTCTAGATAAATAATATATATGTCAATTGGACCAACACACAGAATAAGATTAAATATAATTGTCACCAAATATATAAAATTCAAATGATTTAAATAATTGTTTAAAGTAATAAATACAGCTGCGCTTAAAAAATATTTTTTGGTGACGAAATCACATGGTATTATAATAAAATATTTTAGTATTTACTTACGATAATGAACTTTATAAACATATTTTTTTATTCATAACTATAATTTGTATACAATACGAATCCATAAATATTCGTTAAAATTCATTGATTTTAATATTGATTAATAACTGAAATTTATAATAACAAAATAGAAAAGAAATGCCGCTATAAACTATTTATTTATAAATCGCAAAAATACAAATAACTTAACTATCAAAAATACCATGAAATAAATAAATGTTTTTTGTTCTTTTGATGTTTATATCCAAGCACAGACTCTCTCTATTCCATATAGCCCTGGCTAGGATGAAATCTGGTGAACACCACTGAAACACTAGTATAAAATAATCTAAAAAAATAAAACTGTATCTATATAGCACTTTACAAAGTATAAAAATCTCAAAGTTCAATATATATATAAAAAATATGTTACAAAAATAGAATTTGAAAAGAATGAACATTTGATGATCACTAATTATCCCATGAAGAAATAATTTATTTTTACAGCTATCTATTAAATAAAATATAACTACCAGGTACCGCAGAGCAAAATTTTTATTGGGGGGGCAAAGAGTTAAATAGGTGCACATAATACATTTCCCATTTTTTCTGAGAAAAGGTTCAGAGACAGTTAGGAGACAGTAAATCATAGTACAACAATTTAACTTTAATATATTATAAGAGTTATAATAAATTATTATACAAGTTGGTATAAAGCCAAATGTTAGATTTGATCTCACCTAACATATGCTCATGCTTAGGTGAATATTTGATCAATGTGACAATTTCTTTTGCTGTTGACAACATATCAGACAAAATTCTGCATGCATTTGTATTTGATTTTATACTCAGATTCAGAGAATGGGCATAAAAATGTATCACCAATGCCTTTGGCTGAATATCTTGAATTTGTTTTCCCATGCCTGAATTTTATCCAAGCATTGTACTCGTGCCATCGTAACACTGCCCTCGACAATTCTTCAAGTCCAACTGCTCCCTGATCAGTGCATCTTGTATGGCCTTTGAGACTGTTGCAGCCTTTTTTATTAGGTAGTTAATAAAATCTGAGAAACGCTTCATGGGAAGTAAAATTGTCATCTATCCAACATACACAGCTTGTTAGCTGCTCCTTGTTTTAGTCATCTGTCTGCTCATCTGCTATTAAATTGAAAAACCTTTCCCCTATTTCTTCCACAAGTTTCTTAATCACATAATGTGGCATGAGTGTACACAGTTCCTTTTGGATGTTGTTTCTTAAATAAGTGTCCCCCGATTTCTTTAACCAGTCTGACAAACAAGGGATGTCTTTACTTCTCAATTTAAGTAGGTTGATTAGGTTAGAATATTCTGGTGTACTACCTTGAATCGCCTGGCCCTGTTGACACAAATACTGAAGACACTCAATAATAGTGACTAAACATTTTTGGTTTAAGGAATGTGTATGCATGTCTGGTAACATCATCTAACTTTGCCCTTATATTTCCAACATTAATAAGCATTGTTGACAAATGCACAGACACTCGATGCCAGTCCAAAGCTTGGTGTTGTTTAAAATGTTGGACAACTTATTTCTAATTTGAAAACCCCTTGCTTACAAATGCATTTTCTACTTTAGTGGCCAATTTCAGCTGACCCTTCTCATGTGCCTTCATACAGTTAAAACAATATACACAGTCTTTGACTTTATCATATTGTGGGAAAGGATAATCACAAAACCACTTTTGTTGAAAACAACGTGTCACCTTGCCACAGGGCTTCTCTGGAAATACGTAATTACTGGGTTGGTTAGGTGCTGATGAAGAGAGTTGATGAGGAATGGAGGCAGGTGCTGATGAAGAGAGTTGATCAGGAATGGAGGCAGGCACTGATGAATATAACTTTTAAACTATACTTACAGCTTATTTGACGTCACACTTCCAAAAGAATTCAAATATAGCGCTTTCTAAATTTAATACACAGATTAAAACAAAAAATCTCAAAAGGTGTTAATAATGCCTCCTATTTTTTCAAGATATAGATATTAAAATAGGTGCATCTTCAAAAAGTTGCAGGGGCAATTGCCCCTGGGCTCCGCAGTCCCTGACTACTATTATTATTTTTTGTATATATACAGTAAAAAATAACAATAGTAGTTGCAGAGCAGTAAGTTAATATTAGTTAATAAGTAGGTATAAAATTATATTTGCTAAAAATATTTTTTTTATTGTTGTATTGTGTATTTATTTATTCATTTATTGGTAATGAATACATAAATATTCTATAGTTTCTATCTACAGTCTACTCCACCTAAACCAGACATCTATGAATCTAAACAAATTGTCTGGTTTATATATCATCCAGTTTATGAAAAATAAAGAAGTGAAGGCCACTGTCTAATATGTATTAGCTTTGTGCCAATTAGAATGTTATTGTATGTGGATTAATGCATGGCTGTCTGTCTCTTTATGGATTACTGCTTTAGGAATATAGATGCCATTTATTTGTAACTTTGATGTGTGGCTGTATTTCTATTGTTGTTTCTTTCTATTGATTACTGCTTTAGAAATATACTGTTACTTTACAGGACTACAATTGAAAAGGCATCAATATTACACATATCTAAATACTGTAAAATACTGTGTAAGGGACTGTGAGAAGCATCTTGTGTACAGTTTATAGTTGCTATTTAACATAGAAAAGATAAGAGGTAAATATTGGTTCTTTATGTGACATCCTGTTTGAACAAGTGTCTGGATTAGGCAGAGTAGACTGTATCTTAAATTCTTTACTAAAATATTATTACATCTTCTAGTAAGGACACCCTTTCTATTTATGCCACCCTTAAACATTCTGAAAACATTTTCGAAATACCTTTCTAAACAATTTTCAAAATGAATTATTTATATATGGGGGATTTAGTCTTGGGTAGGTGCACATTCTCTCTTATTTCTCTTTCAATCTTTTTTGATGCATAACATTAAACTTAATTTGGTAACATTTTGAAAATGTTTAATACAATAGTTAGCATTTTGGACATCAAATTATCTAGGCCTATGCTAACAAGCTGTTAGCTCAATGTCATTTTAGATAAACTATCAGTATTAGATAGGAGCTTAAATTGTCAATTTTTGTTTAAACAAATTTCTCATTCCTAGGACTTGTTACATTAAGCTATAATTACTTGTAATAAATCTCTTCAATTATTCTGTTTCACAACATTTTCAAATAATTGGAACATTTATTTTCTATGTCATAGTAATAATAAGTCATAATATTAAACTTTAAATTAATTTGATTGGATAAAAAATAAGACATCAGAATTAAAATTAGAAATGGCTATCTAATGCTTAAAGAAAACATACAGGGTGGCAGAAATGTATTAGCATAATTTAATTACAAGAAATGTGTATATAATTGCACCATTTTTATAATTGGATTTTGAAGAAACTGTCATGCTACTTTTTGACACTCCTGTGCGTTTGAATATTACATTGCATGAAGTATATAGTGATTAAATTTGAATAAATGTCCATTTGCTTTTGATAAACCTTGTGAATCCCCAATTGAGGACAAATATGTTAAAGAAGTTGATCTGCCATCTCAGTAGATAAACTAAATCATTCATGAAACATAATATGTTTATTAGAAAACTTAATTTGTGGTCTGAATATGTTGAGAAAGGATGTAAAAAATTTATAGGCTTATAATGTTCTGATAAAAAATTCAATTTGCTTTGGAAAGTCAAAGTGGAAACAAAATACGAAAATTAAAGCTTAGTCATGCATTTAAGTTGGGTTTTAAGGATTTTTGATGTAAAGATTAATATTATGACTCATAGAAAAGAAATGTTACAATTATTTTTAAAAATTGTGAAATGGAATAATTGTAACTACAAGTCTACATAGCTTAATGAAATAGGAGTTCATTTTAGTTATTATTCTTTTACTTTCTTATTGTAAAACAGCAGTGGTGACATACACATTGTCAAACAGCATATCATAAATGTAAGCATTATTAAAAGAGTAATACATTATGAGCAGGTAGTTGCAGGCATTACTGTTTAAAAACGTGAAGCCAGTTATTGTTTTTAAAAAAATTGGAAATTTAATTGTGCAATTAATTCATAATTATCGAAATTTCTCATTAAAAAAATGCAAAATTCACATACAAAAAATTGAGTAAATAGTAAAGTTTTTTTATTGAAAAATTAATTTTAAAATGGTGGAAGAGGTTTTATTTGTTGTTTTAATATGTAATTTTATAATATGTTCCTACACAACTGTAAATGATGTATTTCATATTTTAATAATTCCTTGCATTGGTGTACTTGTTAAAATATATCTGGGATTCTAAATGTTTGAATAGAGAGGCAACCCTGTATTAAGTATAAATTTATATAAATAATTTTCAATTTTAAAACATTATTCAAAATGTTCACTCTCTGATTTTTTGTTTAATTTGATTCATTTCAGAAATCTTAACCTTTATTAAAGTACAATTGTGGTTAGTATTTTCATATTTTCAATAATGATTAATTAGATTTTGGTTGTTGGTATAGTTTTCATTAGACCTCAAAGTATGTATGATTTGTAACTAGTTGTTTCGTATACTTATCTTACTTAATTCAATATTAATTGTGGTACAGTTTGTGTGTTAGTTCAAAATATAATTGCTGTATAGTGTGTCTCCTTATTTAGAAGTGGATTGGCACGGCAAATCATATTTGGAAGCCGACCTTTTCTCTACTTACCTGCAAACGCTTCTTATCTTCCTCCTCAGGTAAGCAATGAGTTATGAGAACCCATGGCATTGACTAGTCCTGAATTAACTCTTTGATTTACAGCATCAATGAAGCGTAATCAACCTTTATGGTGTGCTCCAAAGGGGACAGAAGGAACTAAGTTACCCCCTCTAAAACTGTACAACAGTCTGACTTCTTCGAAGGTTTGTTGTCATTGATTAATTCTTTTTTACAAATATTTGTTTACTATCACAATGATCTTGCAATATTACAGGAACCATTTATTCCTCAAAATGGTATGGATGTCTTGTGGTATACTTGTGGACCCACTGTTTATGATACTTCACATATGGGGCATGCAAGGTTTGCAAACCCTCCTATTTCAGTAATGACATCTTCAACTCTCATTGTACCTTCAAATTTAGGTGTTACATTTCGTTTGATATTCTTCGTCGGGTACTTCGGGATTTCTTCAACTTCAATGTGAAATATGTTATGAACATAACAGACATCGATGACAAGGTGGGCTAACCTCTCTATTCTCCGTTCTCTCTCTCTCTCTCTAACAAACACATTTCTCTCAGATTATCAAAAGAGCCAGACAGAACTACCTCTTCAATCAATACGCCGATAAAGTGGACAATGTCGACCAACTCAGAAAAGATATTGCAGATGCATTCGAGGTGATATTCTTAAATTTTCATAATCACAGTCATCATTTTATATTTCGAATGTGGAATTTTTTTATTTGTAGAAAACCAAATCAAAGCTAGCCAAGGAACAAGATGTGGACAAGGCAGCCATGTTAGAGCGGGAAGTAATTAAAATATCAACAACTCTTAATAAACCAGAAGCAACCAAATCAGAGCTGTTGCTTGCAGGCAAGGACGCACTTTCTGATTTGTTGGACGAACGACTTGGTTCTGGAGTTACAGAGAATGCCATATTTATGGACTTGCCGATTCATTTTGAAAGTGAATTTCACAAAGACATGGCTGCTCTTAATGTAAGTGTGACCTTGACAACCTGCTCTTAATGTAAGTGTGACCTTGACAACCTGCTCTTAATGTAA
>JAUZNC010058747.1:0-10971 GCA_034780395.1 Vannuccia rotundouncinata
GAAGCCAGATAGGTCACGTGAATCTCTCGACCAATCAGAAGACGAATTGGTTAGGATAGACTCATCACCTACTACTACTCTAAGCGCGGAAAAATAAACCTATCACTAAGTTTCATATCTGGGGAATATGGATATTGTTTTATTAACCATATATTTGACTGTTAAATGTAATCATGTGTGACCCTGCAGGTATGCGGTTTGGCATTGTCGTGCACCAGACGCCTGTTTTCATCAAAAATATAGGGTGGGTATGACGTGTGTGAATGAAGTCGTACATATTCCTGAGAAATTGTACACAGGGTGATCCAAAAGTCCTTGCCGCTATAACTTTATAAATGAATATAATTTTAAACACTATACATACAATATAAACCTGTCTTATGCTATTTGTTACATAGGTGTTTGAATTAATAAGAATACGATTCCGTCATTTTACCAAATTTTGAATAAAATCGATTATTTAATATAAGTACTGCACAGTATTCGGAAAGTTATTACAGTTTTGGCAAAGTTAACATGGACTACACAACTGAAGAAAAAGTGACTGCTGCTGCATGGGCAATTGTTTATGAAAATGCAGAAGAAAGTCGTCGTCTATTTACGTTGATGGTGTTATTTTTCAAAGTGTGAACGCGCTTCAAATGAAAATCGAAGAAGAAAATATGAACAACATTCCGCTGGCAATGCACCGAAAGTCCATCAAAAGCGGGTGCAGAAATGTCAGGATGTTCAAGAAGCTTTGTTCGAAACGTGATTGGATCTACTAAATGTTTTTAAATTAACTGTGCAATGTGACTCTCGTTTAGTTTACAGTGATTATAAGTAAATATATTATCTGAGTGTTCTAGCATCATAAAATATTAAATTGATTGAGGGCTTCACTAATATTGTTTTTATTGTATTTTGCCTGAATAATAAGATGGTTTTATATATTCTAACATAATATAATCGTCTGAAGATTGAATTTGGATTTTAAAAATAAACAATTACCTTTTGGGTCGAGGCCATTCTTTCGAGTTAATTCGAGATCTGAAGGTCATGGCAATATTTTTCTTAATGTCTCAGATGGAGAGACTCGAAGGGGTCGAAAACGAAATTCACTTAAATGGTCAAGACTGTCCATAGACAAAAGTTCAGTATATAGACTGAGGAGACATTCTGTGTGACAGTCAGTTTGTCTTTTCCTGTACGTTATTAATAGCTTATAAAAAAATCGATGACGTTTGCTCTCGATAAGTCTCGTCTATCTTTACGGTTTCTTTTTTATTTCTTACAAAATTGAAATACGTTCACTCTTACGAAAATCAATTTTCTGGAATATCAATTTTTGATTATTCAGTTTGTCCCTGTATGAATACCAAATTTGGTTAAATAAGAACACACTTACCGATGGGGTGCTTTTCATGTGGATATTTATATAACAACAGTATTTAATAGAGAAATTTTGGAGGTAATTTTGTATTCACGATCATCGAAATCTTCATTTCAGTGCTAAACATTTTCTTGCCACAATATACCAATTATATTTCAAATAAAATAGTCAATTAGCTGAGTTTTTATTGGATTCCTGTCACAACACGTATGTTATTCGCCCGAAAATGGAGAGCATACTTTGTTTATCATTATGCAAAATACAAGATCAACTAAACTTACTTGTTGTTGCTTTTATTACATATTATTGAATACTTGTCGTTCAAAATTGGTTGATGCTGAAGCCATATTAATTTACTTTTAATTTGTAATAATAGCACTTTATTTTAAGTTGACTCTCTTCTCTAATGTACGATAACATTTATTATTCGAGACGCACTTATAAATAATACAATTGAATGAAGAAACATTCATATTTGGAATAATTAATTAATAGTAAGTATAAAATAAAACATTGTCTAGATTAATGCTGTAAATGAATAAAATTGTGATTACCTATATCGTGACAGACAACTTTTCTTATGTGATACGGATATTAATTTTAGAACTACAACAATTAAAACAAAACTATGGACATGCTTAATGTTTCCCAATTATTAAGGCAAAATGTTAGATTGAAAAAATGAAATATAATGGTTTTAAATTTGCTAAATATCTGACAATTGTAAAAAATCAAGAACTTATTAAATTATTTCATTTATTGGTCGATAATCGATAATCGATAGAAAGATATAAAAATATATAAATTGTTGAATATAGCTAGTAAAGCAAATAGCAAAAGATTAATAAGAAAATAAATATGTGAGTATTAATAAGTGTAAGTTAGAAAAACGGATGAGTTGCCTTAATACAAGAAATAAAACGTTATTATTCGATAAATACTTTGAACCGAGGACAATCTTTGGTACTTGTTGTATTTCTACTCGAAAGATGGAATTCAAATTAATACTCAGTTCTTTTTGATAATAATTTTGAGTTCATCAATTTCATTTTCTTGTAAATGAACCGTTGCTGTGGTTTCTGATAGCTAAAAAAGATTAAATATAATGAATCAGTTAATGAACAACAAAACATTTATTAAAGTCTCACATTAGTTATTGATTTTACCAACAAAAAAAATATTGTTGTATTAATTATAAAAATCAAGAATTAATATTTTGAATGTCTAAAATTAATTTATCTAGCAAACTGATAAAAATGTTTATAACACATGGCAGTACCAGAGGCTAGTTTAAATTAAGTTTAATAGAGAAGTTAAATATATATATCCAGAATTCCTTATAAACATCCAGGATCATTTATAAAAGAATCAAGCAAAAGAATTGTAAAATATCCTTTATATCAAGTTTGATGTAATCAAATATCAACAGAATCTCTATTAACATCTTACCATATTAAGAATAATATCGATCTTTGTTTTAAGAAATTTATTTTCTTCAACCAATTGTCTGTTGACATGTTTCATTTGCTTGCTGTCTTGGCTGTTCACAGAACTTAGAGGTAAACCATCATTGGATTGACCAGCTGAAAACACACATAAGAAATGACAGAAAAATTGTTATGCTGTAGAAAAGACATTGTGGAAACCAACCTATGCTCCAATGTCCTTTATTAAAGATGACGTCCTTGGTTCCTAGATGAGCTGTGATGACCGGAGCATCAAAATCCTGACTGGCCTGGATGCTTAAGTTGCTTAAACTAGCTGTCTTTCGGGGAATGAATTTAGGAACATTGAATTTGCTTCTAATTTTGAGAGGCATTGTAAATCTATAATTATTGGAGAACTAAAGGGTGGGGAAATACACAATGATTAGAACAAATTCAATTTTATGTCAATACTTTTAATCCTATTTTTATAGTTAATCAATAGAAAACAAAAGAAATGTTTGATCAATTCAAATTTCGAATTTTTTCAATTTAAATTGAAGAGCTAATGATGAGGATAGAATAGATGAATCATGGGCAAACTTACAATTATCAGTAATTTGTAATAAACATTTACACATTTTTAATAAAAATTCTTTAAGTATTGATCGGATACATTAAAACAAAAACTTGAAGTGGTGTAATTGCAATGCTACAAATATACATACATTTTAAATGTAAATTTTTATTTTAATAAACTAGTAATTATAAAACACTTCAATTATTTTTAGGATCAAAATAAAACTGTTCAAATCTCTGATAAAATCTACATTAAATATTTTCATACTTGTATCCATGATTATGGAAGCACAAATGATTTTAATAAAATGTATAATTAAGAGTAAACAGTATAAAATAATATTTATATAGAATAAATGTTGACATATATAACATATTTAGTAAAAATGATATCACAAGAATGTATGCAGCTAATAAATTTTTGTCTGGCAAAATGTGTGTGTGCCTTGACAATAAATGTCCAATAATGTCCAATATCAGTAATGTTTGATAATTACAGAAATTATAATTTAAATAATAATAGCAAATGTGGATGTTTTTATAAAGAGAAATAGTATATCATTAACTTAGTGTCATATTATTATATTAATAATTACCACCAGACTTTTGTTTGGGGAATTTGATTTGAATGGTTTAACCTTTTTAAGACAGTTTACACAATATTTGTGACAGTCAAAAAGATCCCTCACCCAGCACATGATTTTATTTTTAGAATCATTATACTCTGATTGGCTGATATTTTATAGACCTTTCCTATATGTACAATAAATTGTAGCCTAAAATAAAATTCACCTTTATATATTGTCATACAATTACCATATTGATATTTTATTTTTTCTGTTTTATACCTATAAAAAACCTATTATATAGAAAAATAATTAAAGAATTCCTCTCTTTCAGAAAAGAGTGTAATTCTGATTATTTAAAATATTTTAAGGAGCATAATGTGTGGGAAAACTTCTAATTATGTATATATTTCATTTAGAAATCTACATAAATTTAATAAAGAATTATTATAATATTGCAGAGTGGCAGGAAAGCCAATTATAATAATATACAGATAAAACACAATAAAATAGAGAATATGATATTGAATTCTTATACATAACTCACTAAATTTTGCAACCTTTAGATACAGTAGCAGGTTAATACTTTTGGTGCACAAATCAATAATCCTTACACCCATAAATGCTATGTTAGACACCTTTATGAATAAAATGCAGAGCCTCAAATTATCCTCACTATTTGTTTCAGCTGACAATAAATCAAATTGTGTAATAATTTCATGATATAAAATTCACTTATAAAATTCTCATATTTTGGAAAAATGTATTTTTAATTTTTTTTTTGTACATATAATATATACATTAACATATACTTTTATTTTAAAAATCATATCTTAGGTTACTTTGAATATTGGACTGGACTATCACTTACAATCACAATTAGTAATAAAAATATATAAAAATATGCTTTTATCAACAATAGGTATTTATCTCAATAGAACAATATTACTGTGAAAATCATAGTGTATATTTTTATATGTATGTATTAAAACTGCCATTTATTATTGTTTTATACATATACTAAAATAATATAGTATAAATTAATTATAATTTTATAATAACAGAATTATTTAATAAAATCCAAATTAAATTCATCAACTGAATTGCTCAATATTTGAATATTTATTGGATATATGAATGCTTGCTTATTGTATATCATTTTGAATTAAAATGTTATATGTGAAGGAGTTTTCCATAGATTTTGAATTTCAAAATTGGAACTTTTCAGCAAGTAGAAATGCAGATAACATGTTTTTGAAAAAATATATTTTATAATACTTTTGGTAATAAAAGGTTAATGTGGTAATTATATATGTAAATATACTGCTATATAATTAGATTTCAATATTATCAATAACAGCACCTTTTTATAACTTTGTGTAATATGTATTTTTTTAAAAAAATTGGTTTAGTAATGTCTGGATCTTGTATTATATCCAATATATAATTATTTTGTTTTATGTTATTATATGTATCACATTATTTTTCAATTTTTTTATTAATTTAATGAATTAATCTTATTTTTATTAATAAGTATATAAAAAAAATAATTAACAGAAAAATTCTGACTTTAGTAATAATATATAGATGGTTTAATTGGCTATAATTGGCTATACATATATATCATGGGCAGCACTGTTGGAGAATTGGGAGTGGTTAATTTCTTCTTTATATTTTTTAAATGATGGAAATTTTAACTAGTTGTTGGTAAATTTAAAAAGTCATCAAAATTTAGATAAGTGATCAGAATTAGATAAAATCCAAATGTTGTATTTAAATAATTAAAAAAATTGAAAAGATCAAAGAATGCATAGATATTTGTTTTAAATGCATTTAGATACCTTTAGATATATTTTTAGCTATAAATTACTAAAAACTTCAGCTCTGTATGTGTGCTGCATTATAGGCCAGGAGATTGTGAATCCTGAACCTTTGTTAAAAATTTATTTCTTATTAAACCCCAAAGATAAAAATACAATTGCTGATCCTGTATATACTAATGATTTACATTATTAGATATATTAAGTATATTTTTAAATAATATTTATTGATATCAATATTGATAACATTATTTTAATGATTTCAAGTACTATCATTATGTAAAATACATTTAGATTGCTAAAATATAAATTTTTAGTATGCCTTAAACCTAACTGTGTTTATAGTTAGTTCCCTGTATCTTTCCTTATATCTATACAATAAAAATATGTTATTTAAGGCAACACAAACGTAGTTAAAGAAGCCGGTATTATTTATTAACCTAGTGATATTAATAATAGTTTGATAAAACATTTTAAATATTAAATAATTCCATTTTGTATTTCAATTTCATTCCAAATTTTGGCATTTTAATTTACTTTTTACTTATTAAATTTAATTAATTTTGAAAATTCAGTTCATTTAAGTTTCACAATTGAACATATACTGTAAAAATCTATTTTTTTTTTAATTTTAATTTTTTTTTATTTAATAAGCTTAGCGTTTTGAATATTACATCGCGTCCAAACTATGCCTGTTTTCATTAGTTTTTTTCTGGATCCTAAAATTGAATGATCGAAACTACAGTTTGTGCGTTAAAAAACGATTGAATCTTCAGTTTCAGGAAGAAAAGAAACACGGAAAAAATCACAAAAATGCAGTGTGGACGCGCGGTATGCGAATTAGCATATATGCACTTGCGTACCCAACTTTTCTCCTATAGGGGGAAGGGGGGCGGTTAAATTATATATATTACCTCTATATCGGCTATTGAATTAGATCAAGTTGAATTCATTTCTAGATATAGAGGGTTTTCCGAAAAGTCTCGATACAGAGAAAATTAACAAAACATACATTATTCCAAATTATATAGGATGTACATGCAAGTATTACACATTTACGAAACATGTTCTGTAATACCAGAATTTAATATAATATGGAGTGCGTCGTACAAAATGAGTGTAATAACTGAGTAATTATATGTGGAATATAATTTTTGTTTATTAATTTTCTCTGTGTCGACAGACTTAATCTCGGACACCCTGTATAAAATGTTTTTAAAAAGATCAGAATGGTTTATTTATAAGTTATAGTAAATTTCATATCATTATGCATTTAATTAATATTTATATATAACCTATATATCGCTTCTTTGTTCGAATATGAATATAATTGGAAATAAGGGTGTCATAGCACTTATTTTTCCGCGGAGTTACCGGCAACATCGGCAAAGTATAAAGTTATAGTCTAACGGCTATTAAATCAACAGAACGGAAATCGATTGTGAACTGACCTAATATCACAATGCATTTTTTTAGTAAAACTAGAGTTTCATTTGTTTTTTAGTGTACATAATATTATTTTTTCATGCGTTTTTCGTGACCCGGCATTTGGATGAAAAAATTTGAGTTTTATCACTATAAAAAACGAATAAAACGATCCAGTTACACAAAACAACGCACGGAAAACGCATATTGTGTGATTAATTTATTTAACTTTGTAACTAACTTTTAAATAAATGTGTAAAATATTTGTTGAAAAAATCAAACACACTTTAAGATATTTTATCAGTATATTTCATAATGTAGGTTTAATTATTAAAACTATTATGGACGATTATAATTTCACAGTTGTAATTATTGATTACTTTGTCACAATTAATTGTAATACTATTACATCTTTGACACAAGAATTCAAAAAAGCATTTTTTATTTTCGTTTTTAAATTTAGAATATAGAAATTTAATGTGCATTGGATAATCAATCTAGGACAGTATAGTGAGTAATCAACTTATAGCTAGTAACATGGCACGACGTAATATATAGAAATAATTGATTTTGGCTCTTGTCATTATAACTATTGGAAAATAAAAATCATAAAAATATTATATTGAACATTAAAATATAGGTTCATTCTCAATAGATATTTTTATAGTCTAACCAAACGATCGAACCTCTCTTTCTGTAAAAATATAATTTTCAAACTTACATAATACAACATATTATAAAGTTTTAAAAATACAAAATATGAATTATAAATTAAATTCCTTTTTGTCAGCTGAAGCAAAAAGGAGCCTCAATATGAATTCCACCATCTTCATGCATTTGGGAGGAAATTGCGTCAACAACAACTCCTTTAGGAATCGGAATTTTACAGTGGGTTTGTTGAATGGACGTCGCTCCATGCGGTGATTTCTCTTCGTGACGACCTTCAACAACAATGTCCGCCTCTTTTTGGTGAATAGAAATCTCCTCCACCGTGTAGCCGGATGTTGTCACTTCAACCTGAAACTTGAATTCTCCCTCGACAGCACTCGGAAGGATTTCATGGGACTTTAATTGCTGGACACCGTATGTAGACATCTCAAGAGTGTCTAAAATAGTTTTGATTTCGGATAAATTGTTGTGCAAATCACGATGAACGTCGTGTGAAAACAGCTCTCCGTTGTAGATAGAATGTAAGATATCCGTCAGTCGATGTTTCACATAAGGGAGTCCTTTCTCCTGACAACTTGTACTGTCCTCGACAAGCGTAACATTGCACCCAACAATGGGCGCCGATATAGTTACGTGGCCATTGCTGCTCGAGTTGATTGTCACCAAATTGAGATCGACATCTGATGGAAGCCACACCTTCTTCTGAATCTGAGAAGAATTGTTTCCATTGTCCGTCGTATGAATAGCTTCAATGATAACTGAATTCTCTCTTGGAGTCAGCAGTCTGCAAGTTACTTCATCCGCGGTGAAGTTTGGAAGGAGAACTTCGCTTACCCAAATGTTGTCCTTACGATCTGAAGTCGTTGGAACCGTAGAGGATAACTTTACATCAGGGTTTCCTAAACTCTCTAAATCCAGGAAATCGGAGATATTACGAATAGAACGAGGTTTATAATTTGCTGGAAATCGACGATAAACATTCGTAGGCCGCAAATAATCATTTCGTTTAGCAACTGGCTTCCCCTTCATAGTTTTGTATTATTTGTGAGAGCTTTTTCATAGAGTTTTGTCACTTGTCCAAAATAACAAGAAATCAATAGTTCTAACCAATGAAAACTCTCTGACACCCTTTCCGATTACATCACTTTTCTGTGTGGTGTCTTTGTGAACGTGACCGCAAAACTAAAAATAACTTCAACAATTTCATAATTTTAGATTTTCGGTGAAAAGACAGTTATAGAAATGGTTTGATTTCTAGAAAAACAAATATGTTTATTTGTATAAAGTTGATATTAAGTTGGCAGCATTATTTTAAACAATATTGTTACTCGATGCAGCCATATTATAGAATCTAATTTAAAATTTACGATTGAAATAAATAAATATTATGTAATTAATTAAATGCTTTTAAATATTTTTACAAATATTTTACATATAACATTTTGTGAAATGCCTAATAAAAAATGAAGTAGATCATAATAAAAAATTATTTTGAATATTCTCAAAATATTAATATTATTAACTTTTATTACTCAATATACTACTATTATATGTACTAGTAATATAAAATTCATATATTCTTTATACCAACATTTTATTGCTAAATTGAAACACTTTTGTTCATCACTAACGTCTTGTAACTGCTTTTATTGTCTCTCTAATGAATACAAGCTCCCTTAACTACCAAAGAGTTCTTCATATTCTAACCAATCGAGAGAGTATGAAGACCAATTATTATATTCAATAAACTCTCTATATATATACATATAATTCAATGCATGTTTGGTACAGTTGCTTTTCACCTGTTTGTGTTTTTAAATTCATTTGTTTAGGAACTTCGAATTATAGAATCAAATAAATAATATTTTGCTTATAATGGAGACAAATCAAGAGAATGATGTCACTCGTGCTTACTCTGATGTTTCCTTTCAAACGAAGATTGACGAGTTTTTGGCCTTGATTTACGATTTGACTCTCCAAGACGCAGAAGCATCAACTGAGGAAAGGCGGCAACTCATAGCCGGTAATTACTACACATTAAATAACGCCTGTAGAACTCATTAACTTATTAGCAACCTTTTATAAGCTTTCACATTAATTAAATCCTACTTTTCTGACGTTCTACGGCTCGTTTTAATTTCAAATTAAGAACTCCGCGCTTCAAAAAATAAGACCATGGACCGATTTTCTATCAAAATTGCCTTTCATAATTCTTTTTACAATCATCAGAATACTTTGTAAGTAAAAAGGCTTATTTATATTAAATCTCAGTTGTTTCAAAACTACAGATATTTAGTCTATTATATTCATATAAAAATCTATAATGAAACATTTAACACACTCGGAAATACATGAACATAATTCCAATTTATGATATAAAGAAAGTTTAGAATACGTTCTTGAATCGCTGTCATTTAATCAATAAAATCACTGAAGCTTGGCAATCTTCTCAATTAATTAATTGAAAATCTTCAGCTACGCATTATGTATTTGATAGCTTAGATTAAATCAATCATATGTTTCCAATTTATGTCTGTCAGTTAAATAGTTCTGTATTGAAAAGAAACAGACTTCAATTTGTCAGTGTACTCAGGAGTGAATGCATCTTGAGCACATTTCCCTTCACAGATGATTAGTTTAAGAAATATCTGTAATATCACGAATAAGTATTTTGCATAATCTTCAATTCGCATTAATGACGTCACAATTTTATTCCTATTTATTTCACAGAAAATCTCCGCTTTGATCAATTGTGTGACGCAATTCGGTCTTTGTTCGGTAACGATATTAGGGCTGAAGATGTTAAACCAATTTTTAGAAAATTGACGACTAATCCTGACGTACGCATCGATTGGACTGAAGTAAGCATAAATGTTTGTAATATTGGAATATAAATATAGAAATTAATTAACTTTTAAAATGGATTTATTTGTAACTCACGATTGTTTTCGCTGCTTTTCCAGAAATTTTAATTGCGAATTTAATTCTCAGCAGCTATAAATAATATTCGCACAATCGAAAATTAATTTTATGTATTTTCCATAGATATTGTATATTATATATAGAACTAGATTGGACATCTAAAATATTTCTATACTAAATTATGTTGCATCGCG